>BSSO01002015.1:0-20847 GCA_030267885.1 Mesembryanthemum crystallinum | reverse complement strand
TTTTCTAAAAAATACACCAAAAAAGAAAATGTAACCTTCAATTGGTGACAAATTAAAATGGCAATTCCCCTCAAAAAAAAAAAAAATTAAAATGGCAATTATAACTTTCGTTTAGTGACGGAGGGAGTAAGATTTTTATACTTGTACATAATAGGTCAAGCTGTCGTCTTAGATACCGTGGCCAATAGTGTTTGACAATATTTGTCTATGACGGAGGGAGTACAATTGGACATCTTATACAATGCTTTGTCGGGGTCTAACCCTCTACCGCACCACAAAAAAAAAAAAAAAATCATATACAATGCAAATTTTAAAATTTGTAACAAGATTTTTATATTGTTGAGAGAAAGTGAAGTTAATGATCTAGAAATTCCAAATAATATTCCCAAATCCAATCTCCAAATCCAAATGTCTATGTCCAAAAAAGCTGTAAATAAAAAGTGTGAAAAGTATAATAGAGATTGGAAAATGACAACATTACCCTTTCCATTACTAGTAGAATTGGTCATCACTAACTAAAAGAACCAAACAAAATTCCCTCTCTTTAGTTTAGTTTACTTTTACCCGTTAACCTTTCGGGCAACCCTTTACCCGTCACCAATTCGCCTTATTTAATCCATTCATTCCCCTAATTCCCCAGCCGATACGCCTGCCCGCAAATCTTGGGCAGCTCTCTCTCTCTCTCTCTCTCTCTCTCCTCTCCTCTCGTCATTCACTGCCACTATAAGTACACGCGTAAATCGACAAAATCGAAAACTATTTCCGCCATTGGCGCTTTTTCCGAGCTTTCTCTCTCCTCTCTCCTCTCTCTCTCTCCTCCATTCGTCGGTGTAAGTACAGTGACGATACTCTGACTGAGTGAGTTGCTGTGTAAAAAATTCTTGTTTTTTCGATGTGTGTTTGTTGAACGGAATTTCAATTTCAATTTCAGTTTCAATTTTGAGCTTTGATATTTGATATAATATAGGCAGTAAAGTGCGAAATGTGGAGGCTTACGCGATCTGTGGCGGCGAATCTCCGCCGATCGCGGCGGTTCTCGGTGTCGGCGGCGGCGACGGCGATTCCAGGTCCTTGCATCGTTCACAAGCGTGGCACTGATATTCTCCATGATCCTTGGTTCAACAAGGTTCTGATTTTCATTTTTCGTTTCATCCTGCTTGTCTTTGATGTCTATCACTTGGTAAATTGATTGATTTGTGCAGAAGAGTGAATTTCTTGTTCTGGCAATATTTTTGGTTTTGATTGCGGCAACATTTTAGGAGTAATCTCAATCAGTTGTGCTAGTCGATTATGAGTAAAATGTGAAAATTGTAGCCTATGGTTGCAGATTATGTTCAATTTGTCATCAAGCTGTAGAGTGCAGTCAATTGAAGTATGGAGGGAAATTCGATTGTTTAATCGCTGAAAGTTTTGCTTTCATTTTGTTTATAAGGCGAATTTTCCCTTTTTTTTTTTTTNTTTTTTTTTTTTCACCTTCCAAAGTTTCAACAGTTTTTTTAGGGACTTCGATTTTAGTTCAGGTGCCTTTGGAACTCTGTTAACGCAATTGTTTATGCAGCTTGATTAAGTGAAAATGTTTCGAGTACTGAGGTTCTATGTCAGTAGTTACTTTATGGTGTGCTCACCTTTGTCTTTAAGTGTCTTTGTTAATATGAAAAGCTTGTCATTTGCACAATATGAATCTACTGCTAGAAGCATGGGTACGTAAAGAAGCTGAAAAATTCTTTCTTGGGAGTATTCGTCATCTGCTTTATGAATTGAAGATCTTTAATTTTTAATTGTTTGCATTTTAAATATATGTTTAGGATACTGCCTTCCCTTTGACAGAAAGAGATCGTCTGGGGCTTCGTGGTCTCCTGCCACCTCGCATTGTATCATTCGAGCAGCAGTATGCCCGTTTCAGTATGTCAATTTTCTTTGACTCTAGCTTGTCTCTGAATTTGTACCTTGAGCATCTTTTTATAGTGTTTGCAGCTATTAGTTAACACGAGGATACTATATTGGGTAGTCTCTTCCATATCGATAAACTCCTAGAATTTGGTGGCAAAAACAAGGGTTTAAGGGACTGTATTGTGTGCCCTTTGAAGAAACTACATGGAATTGAATGGAAAACAAATGAATTATATCTTGTTAAATTCTCATGTATGACAGTTCTGTTTCTTTGTTCCCAATGGATAGCTGTTTCTGTAGGACAATCCAGCTCACATTTGCTAGGGGTATAATCTGGACTTTGTGCATTGGTAGTTGGGGGCTATGGGGGGAGGATTTCTATGTCTAGTAATCCTTACTATTCATTGGAAGGCTGCTATTTGTTTGAAGTAGTTTGATCAATCAAGATAATGAATTTTTCACCTCCTAGGTAATAGCTGTCTAATTACTCATTCACCAGAATTATAAGCCTATAATCTGCAGTTGAATAAAAGGGAAATCCATGATAATGAAGTTGCTGCTTTAGTAAAAGCAGAGAGACAATAGTTAATGCCAGTGTGTTAAATTTAACTCTGTCACTGATTTGATCAGACATGCAATGACTTTTTGGTGGTACCTTGAGCTGGTGGGAACTGGGAAGAGATAGACAGTTAGCTTATTACAGGATTTAGTGCCTCTTTTTAGTACTTTATTTGATAGATGCTTAAAATGTGTTTTCATTGTAGAATGGGTTTGGTTTTGTAAAATTGACATCTCTTGCGAATTTTATAAAATGACAGTGGAATCATATCGATCACTGAAGAAAAATACACAAGGTCAGCCAGAGGGTACCGTATCTTTGGCCAAATGGAGGATCCTGAATAGACTACATGACAGGAATGAGACATTATATTACAGAGTAAGTTCCATGATTGCTTCCAAAATTTCATGAATCGATTATGATCTAAGACAGTTCATTCATTTGAATCCAGGTACTTATTGATAATATCGAAGACTTTGCTCCTATTATATATACTCCAACTGTAGGGTTGGTGTGTCAAAATTATTGTGGTTTGTTCAGACGTCCACGTGGAATGTATTTCAGCGCCAAAGACAAAGGAGAGATGATGTCCATGATCTATAACTGGCCAGCAGAAAACGTATGTCCTTAAAACGACAACTTGTTGGGACCTGTTATTTATGTGATAGTATTTGTTTATTTCATATTCAGATGGGAAAGTGTGAAAAGCTTATCAAAATTTCCGTTTCTTTGTGTTTCCGAACAACTAAACACCCGATCAATGGCCACCTGGAACATGAAGCATTGAAATACAAGCCTATTAAAGAATGACCATACTTTTGTTGGATTAGTACTTAAGAAAAAAATGACTACTGAATCTCTCTTCTTTCTGATTGGAATTAAGTTAGTGTTGCTCTTTTTCTCTCTTACAAGAGGGAAAACGGTAGAATACTTCTTATTGCTTGTGTGCATACTCATTACTGATTCTACTGCAGGTTGATATGATAGTCGTCACAGATGGAAGCCGCATTCTTGGCCTAGGAGATCTTGGAGTTCAAGGTATTGGTATACCTATTGGGAAACTTGATATATACGTTGCTGCAGCAGGGATGAACCCCCAGCGGGTATGACCTATGAACCTGCTTTAAGCTTTATCTCCCACTGCTCTTGTTGCATTCTGAATCTTGATATACTTACTGATATCTGTCCTAATTTCAATTATCTTATAGGTGCTTCCGATTATGCTTGATGTGGGTACTAACAACCAAAACCTTCTCGAAGATCGGCTCTGTAAGTAGCAAAATACAGACTGTATTCCTCCCTGATCTTTAGGCGAATTTTGTTGCGGTGCATAGTATCTTTTGCTCTATTTCTTTTTTAAATGGATTTCCGAATTTTCATATCCTTATAGTGAGGCATTCTAGTTCTCATCTTTGTATCCTGGAGTCACTTTTGAGCTCACTACTGTGGTTGACTTGACTTGATACCCCACTTGCTACAAATAGTCACCTATTTAACTCGTGAATTTCTTGGACTTTTGGCCTTGTAATTTTTACCGTCTATACTGCTAGAATGCTTGAATCACTGGGAGATATATTATCTAAGGCTTGTATACTAGAGTAATAACTTGCGTTGATGGCAAGCAAGTGGAATCTATTGCGAAACAATTGTTTCCAGCCCCAAAGTCTTTGGTCTGACTTGCTAGCTTATTTGCTTTTCTGAAGTCTGAAAATCAGAGATTTAATTTCAGCTAATGTGAATTGTGGCAGATTTAGGACTCAGACAACCAAGGTTAGAAGGTGAAGAATATCTCTCCATTGTCGATGAATTCATGGAAGCTATTCATACACGTTGGCCCAAGGCTATTGTGCAGGTTTGACCTTTCGAGACCTAATGCAACCTGTAAACCTCCATCCTGATAACTTACTGTTGAGAAATCTGGACAGTTTGAAGACTTCCAAATGAAATGGGCCTTTGAGACTCTGCAAAGATATCGTAAAAGGTTTTGTATGTTTAATGACGACATTCAGGTCAGTTCTTTGTTGATATTCATTGTTTTCAATATTTTACTTCAAATGTCCACGAAAACTAAGATGTTCGTAGTGGTTGGATTCACATTGTTAATATATGTATAAAGATAAATATATTAATGGGGATCTGTTTTTGTTACCTTTGCAGGGAACTGCAGGTGTTGCCTTGGCTGGGCTGCTGGGTGCTGTCAGGGCACAAGGTCGGCCATTGACCGACTTTGTGAAGCAGAAAATCGTAGTAGCTGGAGCTGGGAGGTAAACTGCATGAATTTTTTTTTTCCTTTTTCCCTGAAGGTTATAATATACTTGACCTTTGCAAGATCATTATGTCAGCATCGTATTTGATATTTGTAATCTGATTCAGTGCAGGGCTTGGTGTCCTTAAAATGGCAGTGCAGGCAGTTTCCAGGATGGCTGGGGCAAATGGAATTGCAGCCAAACATCAGTTTTACCTAATAGATAAAGATGTATGATTCTTTTTCTGCATACACTTGCCAGGATTCACTTGAAAAATATCACTGCGTTGAATAGAAGTTGTCTAGTTGTTTCTAAATCGTGTCTGCTTCCGGTGATTTACAGATCACTGTTGCTAATAGTCTTTCTGAAGTCCTCTAATGGTTGCTTAATAAAAACTAGAAAGGAACAGCTCTAATGACCTGGATATACAAGTAACCTGTGTCGTTGCAAGTTCTTTAGGTTCTTGATTTTGTGTGGGCAATACAAAATTTTGAATATCCATATTTGGTGCTCTAGAATTCATCTGGTCTCATCACATCTCTCTCTCTGCCCTCACCCCCCCCTCCCCCCCAGGCTAACCACCATTTTATACAGGGATTGCAAATTGCTGGCTGCTCTTGGGTTTCTGAATCGTTTGGGCATTAGTGATTTGGCACTTGGTCTCCACTTTATCTTAAGACTTTTGTCTATATGTATGATATTCATTATTTGCGAGCTTGGTTTTTTTTTTTTTTTTCTTTTTCTTTTTTTTTCTTTTTCTTCTCTCTCCCTCTCTCCTTTCTTTTTCAATTTCAAAGCGGATGCAGTAACATCATTCTTTGTAATGTAGTCAATAATTTGGCATTTCCTTTTTTTCTACTGGAATGTTGATGCTCTAGTAACAAATATTATAATTGAGTACTATGTCATATATGTTGTATCCTTAAACTTTATCACTTGCTTCTGCCACTGAAGTATAAAATGAAATGTATTTCATGATAAAATATGGTAGAATCTGAAATGTAAAGCAATAATCACTTAGCAGTCTAATTAAGACAACTGTATGCTGATGCAGGGGCTTATTACTAAGGAGAGAAAGAATTTAGATCCAGCTGCTGCTCCTTTTGCTAGATGCCTAGAAGGAACTGAGGGGCTTAAGGAGGGAGCCAGCCTTGTTGAAGTGGTAATTTTTTTTGCATAATTACTAAGGCTGGATTTAAAGTAAAGAGTTTATAGATGTACCAAATCTTTTGGATGTATTGGTTGTGAAGTGATAAATTCTTCAGGTTAGAAAGGTCAAGCCAGATGTGCTTCTTGGTTTGTCTGGAGTTGGCGGCATCTTCAGTGAAGAGGTGAGTACTGCGAAATGACTTTACTTTACACTGCCATATTTCTTGTTTATGCAAATATAAGATGCTCTTCTTACAGTGCAGCATGAGTGAAATAGATTATCACTATTATCTGGGATTTTATATCTAATCTTATTCACGGTGGTTTGTGGACATAGACAGATGGTATGCATTTCTCAGCAGTGAGCATGAGATGGCACCTCTTAGTACTGTGGCAATTAATTTGATGACAATTGTTGTGCACAATGTAATTTGTTTGGTCATGATCACTGTCAATTGAGCAATGAATGCATGATATTTATCCTTCAATCTCCAAATTAAAGTAGCCATAAACCTATATCTACTTTCTGTTGTATGTTAGCAACTCCATGTAGATTGGTGTCGAGCATATCCCTTATATTTCTTGAAAATTATTGTGCCCAAACTAAGTCAGTTTCTGTGTCCTGACTTCTGCTTTATTTGTGGAGCTATGATTCAGGTACTGAAGGCCATGGGAGAATCAGACTGCCCCAAACCGGCAATTTTTGCTATGTCAAATCCCACACTGAATGGTTTGTATTCTTTTGAGGCTTTTTTAATTCTTGTCTCAACCACTTTCCCTTCATTTAATAGTCCTATAAATTCTTTTGATTGGCAGCTGAATGTACTCCTGCTGATGCTTTCAAGCATGCTGGAGAACATATTATTTTTGCAAGTGGAAGTCCTTTTCAAAATGTGGATCTTGGTATGTATCAACTAGCTTTCGAAAAGCCATCAACAATTATTCTAATTTGTTGTGCTGTTTCTCTGTTTCGAGCTTCTTTCCACAAAGTAAATGGCTGACTAACGTGACTAGCAACGATAATTGCAGGGAATGGAAAAGTAGGTCATGTTAATCAAGCAAATAACATGTACCTGTTCCCTGGGTATGTGCCTACTTTTGAGCTAGTCTCTTGATATTTGTGCATCTTATAGGCTCTTGAAGAGAAGTATTGAGTGAACTTTTGTTTATTATGGTTTAGGATTGGTTTGGGAGCTCTGCTTTCAGGCGCTCGCTTGATTACTGATGACATGTTGCAAGCTGCTGCTGAATGGTAAAAGTGAATTTAAAAAGTCATTCTCAGTTTCTTTATCGAATTTTTAAGATCAACGTGTTTACTCAAGAGAAAATACGCTTTGGATGTATTCAGTTATCTAGTTGCCTTTGAGAGTTTATTTGCTCTATATTGCTCAAAGCGCGACTTGTGGAGCATTTTTTTGGCTTTACAGAATGATTAATGCTGGCCTAAGAATCAGATGGTCCTCCTTTGACTATGGATCTTGACTTTCTTGTAGTGGTTTTATGTATTACTCCTTGTTTAATGGCTGTTTTCTTTGCAGTCTTGCTTCTTACATGACAGATGAGGAAATACAGAGAGGCATTTTGTATCCATCAATTGGAAGGTTAGCCCATCATTATACAACTTTGTCCTCCTCCCCACCTCCATTCTCCTCCCCCACCCCACACACACACACTTAAAAAAATGAAAAAACAATTAATCAAGTCTATCATACAACAGAATTTAGTACTGCAATCTGGAAAGAAATGATGGTTATATAAAGATATTGGACAATGGCTCTGCACATCTTTCTGAAGCTGATGATCAGGAACTTTTCCCATCATAATGTGAATGTTCTCATCTTTGGCCTCATCTTTTGAGAGGATTTGTCTTGCTAAATTGCGTAAACTTGGGAAGAAGCCCTCGAAAGGGCATAGCTGCCTTGTTAGTTCAAATTGTCTCTACTTTAAAGCATAAATTCTTTGCTCAAGTATAGCGGTTCTTACCTAACATTTTTAATGGCATATATGCCTTTTTTCTTTTTTTTTGTCACTCATTTTGATCGGGAATGGGTTGTGGAAAAATGCAAAGAATCATATAATAGTTTTGCTCATGTTGCTAATGCAGTATACGAGAAATTACAGCAGAAGTTGGAGCTGCTGTATTGCGAGAGGCTGTTGCGGAGGACCTTGCTGACGGCAATGGTGAAGTGGGGCCAAAAGAGCTTCGTAGCATGTCAAGAGTAAGATACTCCAACTTATTGATTTTAACATAACGTAGTCAGTTTTCCCCCTTTCTCCTTTTTGTTTGGATTTGTGGGCCTTCCTTTCTTCCTTTCTGCTTCTTCCCTTTACCTCCTCTTCTTTGGCAGACCTGTTGTTTCAGATTTCAACAGCACTAATGTCTGCTTAAAGAACCCAATCTTTGGAAATTGAGAGGATGCATAGAAACAAAATGTGGGGAATAATTGATGCTAAATTGCCTTGTAATCTGGGAGTATTCTACACGCCAACTACTGAAAACTTGTACATCAAAATCCCATTCACTAGATGGAAAAACTTGCTTCATATTTTATAAGCCACTTTATATATTGCTCAATCATCTTCATTAGTATACCCGTGATCATTAGTGCAAAATTTGTCATTAATGCAGGAGGAGACTGTGGAATACGTGAAGCGCAGCATGTGGTTTCCTATCTACAGCCCGCTAGTTCATGAGAAATGAAGCCCTTGATAGACTCTTCATGGACTGTACTAGTCTGGCAGTTTTATGTCCTGAGTGCTGACTGAAGACTGTATAAACAAGGCACACGGGGTGGGAGAGGGGGTAAAAAAAAAAAAAAAGAAAGAAAGAAAACCACGTAGGGGCATTTGCAAATTTTTTGTTGGCTCCATTGTTTGTATTGAATTTGTCAGGGAATACTTCTATTCAGGATCTATTCCCTTGGAATTTGTTGGTAGACTAGTACATTCAGTGTACTGAAGTTTCTATCTTTCACTTACATTTGTGTCTACTGAATATAACCGCGAATATGTCCCTCCATAGGCAGGGTGTTTCAAACTGGTAATCTAGTTTCCGGATGTCAGGTGGTAAGGTTTTGTTAGATTATATCTCAATACCTAGGTTCAATATCCATCTTCATTAGTTGCGTTTCCCTTATGATTTTGGAACCAATGTTGCCTATCATTTTATTACCTGCAGATGAAAGTCAGGCCATAGTTCCTGGTGCATTTTGCACCACCATACACAGAATTTAACTGTGCAAATCTTCTGGCATCTGTAAAAGTGTAAAACCACTTGCAATAATACCCCATACAGGAAATCATAAAAACCGCGTTTCGGTTGCAAACCCCACTTCTCATGCATCTCCTCTTTTTTCCTTTGTTCATTTGAGATACTACAAGATTTGTAATTTCAATTTTGTAGTAGAATAAAAGTAGTCTAACTTTTTTGGTTGGCAATGGCTAGAATGATGATACCATTTGTTACGAGGACGAGTTTTTTTTTTTTATTTTTTTATTTTTGATGGAGAAACAGGTATTGGGAAAGCTTTTCCATGAAAACATTGTGACCCGACTTGAATATGGTCATCTTTACCCCTAGCGATTTACCAATACATTTATTATCTAAATTCTCTCTCTCTCTCTTTTTTTCTTTTTTATTTTCTTTTTTCTTTTTTTTTTTTTTTTTTTTGAGAGAGAGATACATATCATAATTTGTTTTTGATTTTTGTCATTCATTTCTTTATCTGTTAGTAAACGTGTGAAGATCTTCACCAGACAGATAATCCTGGATGATTTGTAAGGGTACTTGAAAAATAAATAATATGGTGGTTGGAACTTGGACGCTTGTTATTTACTTATTATTACTCCTGTTACTTTCATCAGTGACTCTGCTCTTACTTTCCCCTGTTCTGCTTCTACACCTCCGGTGCCAATGGCTGAGGCTTCCACTTTTCTCGCCAAGAAAAGGTGCACTTTTTCTCTCTCCTCTCACGTCTACTATGCTGATGTATCTGTTATAAAGCCATACACTTGAGATAGAGCAATGATTGAGTACGTGGTTTGTCAAAGACAGTAAAATATGACAAATTTGTAGATGAAAGATATGTTGATCTTTAAAGTGAATTTACTATTGTTTTTTTTTTTTAAAATATCAATAAATTGTTGTTGTTAGATATGTTCTTAAATGTACTTTTATAAGATTATTATTTCCGATTTTGTTTACTAAGTAGTATATGTTAAGAGTAAGAAGCTGGTCAAAGCTCATCATTGAAGATTGCGGAAAGTCAATTAACAAATAAATTGACAAAGAATTATTATTATTATTATTTTTAAGATGGTGCGAATAGAAGATATAGTACATATTATGTTGTCTTTTAAATAGTGACAAACAGTTGGGTCGTTCAACTAGTGGGTTATCTTGTTCGGCTCAGTTTGGTTAAGGGAAAAATGTTACCCGGGAAAATCTATATAGTTATTCAAGAAAGACATGTTTCTGCACAAGCAGATTGAGCTGTTCATAAAACCCAGCAATTTAGTTTTGTGTTCGGAAACTAGTGGGTTATGCCATCCATGTTATTTGCATCACTTCCATTTCTTAGTTTTTAACTTTCATTGTGGGGCTGTGTAGGTATGCAGTGGTTACAGGATCAAACAAAGGAATAGGGCTTGAAATATGCAGACAGCTTGCTTCAAAGGGTGTGGTGGTACTTTTAACTGCTAGAAATGAGGAAAGGGGCATTAAAGCCCTTGAGGATCTCAAGAAATCTGGACTTCCCTCTGATAATCTAGTCTTTCATCAGCTTGATGTTACAGACCCCACCAGTATTGCTTCTGTTGCTGATTTTATCAATGCCAAATTTGGCAAGCTTGATATCCTGGTACTTCTTAATTTCAAAGCCTTGTTTTTCCTAATATGGAGTTTATGCAATTATGTAATCAACACGTAGTCCCTTTAGTAAGGTCTTGCATTTGAACCTTGAGAATGGAAAAACAAATATGATTAGTTGTAGGCTGTAAAACGGATGTGGATACTTGTGGTTTTTCCAACAAAGCCAAGTTTCAGTGGAGTTGATAGTATGATATGTGAAGAACTTACATAAATTATTAGAAACAAATCAATAAATATGGTAGCATGAAAGAGAGAAGAATGTTGCAGTCATTTTCCTGTACCACTCACAAGTATGTTGATTTTGGGATCTCAAAGTGATATATGGCTGGACATCTTTGCCTTTGCAGGTGAACAATGCAGGGATAAGTGGTGTTATTGTTGATTTTGATGCTTTGACAGCCGCAAGGTTGGACACTGTGAGTATTCATAGATAACTACTAAGCTGTTCTTTATTCAAAGAAAAAAGAAAAAACTACTAAGCTGTTCTTTATCTTTGAATTAATAATGCACTTTCTATCTTCAGCTTCCACTATTGAGATTGTTGGGTATGTATTCTCATAGTATAGAAAGTACCTCGATATGAGCTTATATGTTATGAAATTATGTTATCTGAAATCTCGCAAATCAATTACTTTAGCTCTAGTGTCAGACAATTGCCCCAAAATTTTCCGAGTTACAAGATGATGAAGCTGTAACACTATAGAAATTAGAAACCTTGCTTCAACAATGGTACTGTAAGTTTAGTACCTTCTATACTCTGAAATTGCTATGCCATACTTGGAATTTATATACGTTTGAAGTTTCCCTATGTAAAAACATGTTTTATCTCTCTTCCCTTCATTTTAATGCAATGTGCATTTTTGCCCAAGACCCAACGAATCTGCTTGGGAAGTTTTGTTCTCCAGGATATTCTGGATTAGCAATTTTATGGCTTCTAATCGGGCTAATCTAAACTACAAATGCAGCCAGGGGCACAGATCAACTACTCAGAGTTCATGACTGAAACTTATCAGATGGGTGAAGAATGCCTGAGAACAAACTACTACGGTGTGAAAAAAACCATTGAAGCCTTGCTTCCTTTGCTTCAGTTATCTGATTCACCAAGGATTGTCAACATTTCCTCCTCTGCAGGGAAGCTAAAGGTACATAATCATGATTTCTACCAACATGTATGTCTAGTGTTTTTTATCATCTTAACATTCATTGATCCGAAGTATTAGTAGAGCTGTAAGTATTTTTTCATCTTGCTCTTGTTTTTTGTTGTTGTTCTGTTCCCCAGAACATACCAAATGAAAGAGCAAGGGAATTCCTAGGCAATGTCAACAACCTTACAGAAGAAAGAGTGGAGGAGGTCCTGAACGAGTTCCTGAGAGACTTCAAGGACGGTTCAGCCTCACTCATTGCAAAAGGCTGGCGTTCCTTCTTTTCTGCCTACAGTGTCTCAAAAGCAGCACTGAATGCTTACGCAAGGATATTGGCCAAGAAATACCCATCGATCACAATCAGCTGCGTCTGCCCTGGCCATGTCAAAACTGACATGACCGGCTATACTGGCATGTTATCGGTTGAGGAAGGTGCAGAAAGTCCTGTGAGGTTAGCATTGATGCCTCACGGCTCACCTTCTGGGCTATTTTTTGTCAGAAGCGAAGTTTCATCGTTTGACTAGAATTGCTTCTAGTACCATTGTATGAAGTGTCGTAATTTTCTGTATATTGATTGTGACATTGTGTTACTTATGACTGTAACAAGCATTGAGCAAAACAGTATGGACATTTGGTGGATCAATTTGAATCCCTTGTCTTCCTTTCTAGAGTACTTCTTTGCTTTGTGATGTCTTGTTTGTTGGCTACCGGTTAAACAGCTACCTAGTTTGAGCACCATTAGGGGCATTGGATATTTTCCTGACCGTTAAAGTCAGGCAAAGTCTGGATACCCACCCTTAGCCACATTATGTATTAGCCAATCATATTCAGTGGTACAGGCCCCGCACGATATAACCGCGGTATCTATGATATTCATCCCATATACAGCCACCTTGTTCACGAGAAATTGAGCCCATCAACAGATGTTCAGTGACTGTATAAGTCAGGCGCTTTTGGTTCCTACACCATAAAATGTTAGAAAGCAGAAAACAAAGGTCAGATGCAAGAAGTTTGGCGAGCTCCATTTGTTTGTAGTTATATTATACTAAATGTTTAGACCACAATCCTCTGATATACAGAACTTGTTTTCTGGGGTATACTTATCATTAACCTTTTC
Source organism: Mesembryanthemum crystallinum (assembly GCA_030267885.1). Lineage (NCBI taxonomy): Eukaryota > Viridiplantae > Streptophyta > Magnoliopsida > Caryophyllales > Aizoaceae > Mesembryanthemum > Mesembryanthemum crystallinum. The sequence continues at coordinate 7,874 of BSSO01002015.1, read as the reverse complement.
TTATTGTCCATTAATATAAGCCTTTTTGACGTGTAAAGATTATCCCCACTAGTCTTTCTTGATATTTGGTTGTTTACTGTGTAAAATTTGTGATGGATAATGATTTGGAGAACAACATTACAAGCTTGTTACTTCATTATTGTCTTTGCTCTGTTTTCCCCTGCTCTGCTGCTGACATCACCTTGTATGAATGGCTGAAGCATCCACATTTCTCGCCGAGAAAAGGTGATCTCTCTCTCTCTCTCTCTCTCTCTCTCTCTCTTCGCTTATGACTTCATATACATGATTATTGATGCATAATACGTGTATTTTCTAAGTAAGAAGTTGCACGACCAAATACTGTGGTACATTGTTCAATGTTCATGATTCTCTAGCACTCTAATTGTTATTGAGAATTGTACTCCTAAACTTTACAAAGGTTTATGAATAACAGTAGTAAAATCTAAGTACAATGTTTTGTAATACCATACATGTTATTCACTAAAGAATTCCCTCTTTTTCTGGTTCGTGATATGTTACTCGCATTCTCACTGTTTGGCTTTGTGTAGGTATGCGGTGGTTACAGGAGCAAACAAAGGTATAGGCCTGGAAATATGCAGACAACTAGCTTCAAAGGGAGTTGTGGTAGTTTTAACAGCTAGAAATGAGGAAAGGGGCATTGAAGCTCTTGAAAATCTCAAGAAATCTGGCCTTAAATCCGATAATCTACTCTTTCATCAACTTGATGTTACAAACCCTACAAGTATTGCTTCTCTTGCTGATTTTATCAATGCAAAAATTGGCAAGCTTGATATCCTGGTACTTCTTTGTTATTAATCCACAAATACTTTTCTTTCATGAATGCTATTTCATCTTTCTAGCATGACTTTTGACAGAAAATGGGGTTAAGGCAAGAAAACATTGCATTGGTTATATATGTTGTGCGTGTATGACTTTGTTATCGTGGATAATCTATCGTCTTCTACCACTCCTGTCAAGCTGGTTGATTTTGGGAAGCCCACCATGAGAATAACTGCAAGTGTTTGGCTATCGTAGGTGAACAACGCAGGCATTCTTGGAGCTGTTACAAACTTTGATGCTCTATACGCAGCAGGGTTTTCAACCGTAAGTGTTCAAGAGCAGCTACTTTTCTGTAGTGTTTCTGAACTCAATACAATTGAATACTTGGGGAATTAATTTACTAATTATGATAATTGCTTTACTAAAGTTCCTGATTTTACTCAGTACTTAAAACTGTAACACTATGTAACACCTTGTTCTTCTATCTGATTTGAATTAGTTTACTGATACTGTAGTTCACTATCTACTAGACTCGGTAATGGCACTAGCAATTGCAAAGTTTCTGTCAAGCTTAAACCAGCTTGAAATTTCCCTATTTGAACCTGTGTAAAAAGTCAGAAAGCGTGCTTTATCTCGCCCTTTTTTTTTTTTTTTTTTTTGGTTTCTGATGAATAATGTGGAAACTTTTGGATGTTGCATTGTTACTAATCAATAGTGCTAATGATGGATTTAAAATGCTATGCAGCCAGGGAAAGTGATCAACTACTCAGAATTTATACAACAGACTTATGATCAGGCAGAAGAATGCCTGAAAACAAACTATTATGGGGTGAAGAAAACTACTGAAATGTTACTTCCTCTCCTTCAGTTATCTGATTCCCCAAGGATTGTTAATGTTTCTTCCTCTTTTGGGAAGCTAGAGGTATGTGATCGCTTTTGAACTGAATTCCTAGTTGATCACTTTGGTTTAACTGGCTGATTGTACTGATTTTTCTCAGAGCCAAAGTGGTAAATGTCATATCATTATCCCAGTGCCTCTTACGACTTGCTAAAGGTCCAAACTAAGCGGGATAAGAGAGGATCTTTGTATCATAAAGAGATGTATCCCGTTAGACTAATTATTTCAAATTATAAGATAAGATAGAATAACTTATGATAAGTCCAATCCTAATCCATATGTATATCTCTATAAATCTTGGAAAAGTTTACTAATTGGCATCAAGCCGAGGGGTTTTGGGTCATACATGTTACGATACTGTACGTATTAAGAAAAAATGACTGGCAAAAGTTGTCTTAATCCTAGATGAAACTCATGCTATCAGGTTCTCTTTTTGTCACCCACTTCATGATTCTCATAATCATTCATGGAAAGTACAAGTCAGAACTAACTTTGCGTTATCTCAGTAGTGTGCAACGTAGGATTAGGCCAATTTAATGGAGGTTTAGTCATTCTTCATTACATTTGTAAACTATTAAGAGCAACTAACAACTATACGTGTGTTCATGTGTTTCCAGAACATACCAAACGCTGGAGTGAGAGAAGTCCTAGGCAATGCGGAGAACCTTACAGAAGAAAGGGTGAACGAGGTGTTACAAGAGTTCCTAAGAGATTTCATGGACGACTATCTAGAAAAGAAAAGTTGGCCTCTTTCTTTTTCTGCTTATCGTGTGTCAAAGGCGGCTTTAAACGCTTACACAAGGATACTAGCCAAGAAATACCCATCCATCATCATCAACTGCATTTGCCCTGGCTATGTCAAAACTGATCTCACGGGCGATTGTGGCGTCTTTACAGTTGAAGAAGGTGCGGCAAGTTGTATAAAGTTAGCATTGCTGCCTTCTGGCTTATTCTTCATCAGAAATGAAGTCTCATCATTTGACTGAAAATTTTCCTTCACGAATGCACGAATCCAAAAGAATAAACATGATAGCAGAAAGAGTGATGTTAGATGTGATGTGTTCTTGAAATTGTACGAATACTCGAATCATAAATGAGTGTTGAGCTCAAGTCTCAAGTATAATCCCTTGTAGCTTTTACCAATTATGCTAGTTCGTATATCTTTAACTTAATATAAGTTGTCTCATGGTTTGACTAAAAGCATTTTTGAGTACATTATTAAAAGCCTGTTTGGCCAAACTTCTACAAAAAGGGTACTAATCCGTCTCACATTCCTCCTTCCACCTTCTTTTCCTCCACCTCCTTCATTTTAACTTCTTAAGAAGTTGAATGAGATTAGAAGTAAAAGATACAATTTTAAATATGCGGGAGTATATCAAGGAAGATTACAATATGACTATGTGAGAATAAATTATTGAAGTACTGTGACTATGAAATACTCTATTTGGATCAGATGCAGTTGAAGCTTCATCTTGGGCCTTTCTAATAGTGACAACTATTTTCGGATGCAAACTGACCCAGGCCCATAAAAAACGGGTCAGAATTCCAAAAGGATGGCTATGTGATTGTCTGTATCTGCTTACATTTGACATCATGACATGTCTAAAAGTGATCCCAATTCCCAAGTCAACAAGCAACAACCAATAGTACTGCTCAGAATATATGTTCATCAACTCTAGCTATTTCCAGCAAGTTTAGACTCACTCTCACACTCTCAAAGTTCATCATAAATTTTCACCTAAAAGTTCTTTGATTCATCAACAATGGCTGAAGCTGCCCCCTTCCTCTCAATAAAGAGGTACCCACTACCCATCTCTCTTTCAATTTTCTCTCTCATCTTAATTTGATGCTCATCTCTCTCTACACTGTTCTTGTTCTGGTCAGATATGCTGTTGTAACTGGAGCAAACAAAGGGATAGGTTTTGAGATATGCAAGCAATTAGCTTCAAATGGGGTGAAGGTGGTTTTGACAGCTAGGGATGAAAACAAAGGTTTAGAAGCTCTTCAGAAGCTACATGATTTGGGGTTTTCTGATTCTGTTGTTTTTCATCAGCTTGATGTGACTGATCCTGACAGTAGAGCTTCCCTTGCTGATTATGTCAAGTCCCAGTTTGCCAAGCTTGATATATTGGTAATTTCATTTTCTATCTATAAAGATGTCTTCATTTTATGTGGGATTGAACTGTTTGAAGAAATCTTGGTGTTTGAAAATTAGGGTATTTACTTAAATAACATTGTTGCAGTAGCTTATGATTTGTATGGTCAAATTTGCCACAAGAAGGTTCATTTTGAAACATTTTGGGCCAATTTGGAAAATCTACTCAGACCCATTTAAAGTTCAAAAGTTCAGGTTTTGTCATGAAGATTATGTAATTGATAGGTCTTTGGTTGGCTTGTTTGATTGGCAAAACTAGACATTCATTTTTGGCAGGTGAAAATTTTAAAACTTTTGTTTTCTTTCTGTACCAACTATGCCAGAATCAAGCTGTAATTTTTTTTGCTGCCTTACTTAACTGTCTGCTTGTGGGCTTGTGGCCATGTCCCCTGCTATAACCCTGCCTTCACCCATTGCCATGGCTACAATTATAAATGTTAAAGCTTCTTTATCCCATTTGATGATCAAAATGATCCGAATGGATGAATTGTAGATTTACTTCAACATAATCCTTTTGGTCACTTTGACTCATATTGAAGAGCATCAAAGGGCATACACGGAATAAGAAATGAATTTACTTCAGCTGTTAAGGGAGTGCTTGGAGAGAATTACATTCACAGTATGAAGATATATCAACATTAACAACAAAAAACTACTCCTGATTTCGACTTGTCTTGTTGTAATTGATTGTTAGAAGTGTCCGAGAGAATGAACCTTTAAGGTCCAAATATATGGAGTTTAGGCACACAATGGTGAAACTTCGGATGATAACAAATGTCTATTGTGTTTTACAGGTGAATAATGCAGGGATTAGTGGAGCGATAATAGATTATGATGCTATCAAGGTAGGTCTTCTTCTTCATGTAATTCTTTCAGTTGCTGCAGATGAACCATTATTCTAGCCATTTCAAAAAAAAAAATAAAAAAATCAGGAATGTTTTCTAGTGGGCACCAAACAAAGTATAAGAGCAATAAAAGAACAAAAGATAGGCCTTATATGATAAATGCAATGTGTCTCTTAGCAAGTTCTTTGTTAAGAGGAATGAGTGTATGTCGTTGAATCTTTCTGTTGCTGCAGACTTTTGATCAGATCGACTGGAAGAAGGTATCGACCCAGCCTCACGAGTTGTCCGAAGAATGCATCAATACGAATTATTATGGTGTAAAAGGTGTAACTGAAGCCCTTATGCCCCTCCTACAGATGTCAGATTCTGCACGGATTGTAAATGTTTCTTCTGCCTCAGGGCAGTTAAAGGTACAGAATGAATGATCTATATTTGACATTTCAAACTATTGTACTAATATTTTGGTAAACATGAAAAACAATTGGTCTCGTAAGGTGAAAAGATGTTTGCTTCAATTGAAGATCTCTTTTGAAGTTCAGCATGAGAACTGCTCAAATGCTTGATGAATTTCATAACATCATATGCATATGATCAGTAATTCAGTATGCTTAACAGGGATGTCTAAATATAATGCCTCTATGTTTCATAATTTGCGAGTGATTAGTATGGTTAAGCTAGATTTAATGGATGTCATTGAAAACGGTCGGAAACCCTGATTGTTGTCTTCTCTCATTCATGGTTGACATTGTTTCAGAATATGAAGGATGAATGGTCTATAAAAGTGTTAAGCGATGCTGAGAACCTCACAGAAGACAAGATAGACGATGTCCTACATGGATTCCTTCGAGATTCAAAGGATGGATCATTTGAACGTTGGCATCCAGGTTTAGCTGCCTACTTTGCTTCGAAAGCAGCTTTGAACGCGTACACACGTGTAATGGCTAAGAAATACCCGCCCATTTGCATCAACGCTGTATGCCCTGGCTTTGTCAAAACAGATATTAATAACAATTCTGGTCACTTATCCGTTGAGGAAGGTGCTGAAAGTCCAGTGAAACTTGCTTTGATGCCCAAAGGTGGACCTTCTGGCCTTTTCTTCATTCGACAGGAAGTTTCACCATTTTGAATGCAATGGAGATGAAACCGTAAATGAAAGTACAAGAAGTCATGAAAATTGCAGTTTGTGAATCATACTGGGATGTTTCATATTCTTGAGTGATCTCATAGTCCGATTACAGATGATCAAGTACGATTAATCATTCTTTCTTCAATGGTGATGCACTTGCCCATAGTGGTGCATAATACTGCATATCGTTGGTTTATAATGCCGGGGTTGTTATCTCCATGTTTATATATTTGTGATTTTGTGTATCAGACTCTATCTACTTCATTCATATGTGAATGTAACCAAAATTCTCCAATGGTAATTAACTTTTGTTGTCTCACATTATTTGTCAGCTTTACAATTGCTCATTTTTCAAATTTGCCCTTGGTTTATTACTTTCACTTTGCAATGCACATAAACGTTCCAAATAATAAAAGGGTAATTGAGTCAAATGAATTTTTGTTTTGGTTTGTTTGAATGAATTGAAATCAATTTATTCTCAAAAGAACTACGATTAACATAATCCTCTATATATGCACGTTAAACTTAAATGACCAATACTTGTTAGGGGAAAAAATGAATTCAATCAATTGTTAATTAATATACCAAGTCATTATCTCCCTCATCCGACCGACACCTTACTCATCTATTTTTTTTTGAAGCGCCACTTTACACTCATAGGTTACTCATCATTTATGAAGTCATCATATAAAACCGACACCCTAATATACAAATCATTTATACAATCCACTAATCAAATCAAATAATAATCTACTACTTAAATTCCTCAATACAAGACAAATCCTAACCCAATCAGAAATCAAGGGAAAAAAAAAAAAAAAAAAAAAGGGAAAACCCTTTGCTTGGAACTTTATGAGAAATCTTCCAAATAATATACTAGTCATATAATTCCAGATCGGATCTGATCTGATCCATCATCCATCACTTCAATCACCTTCCCTCCATTTTCCCTCCATAATCTACACCATTTTCATTTCTTTCTTTGTGTGCCAGTGCCATTTCTAATCTCATTCTAAGAGTTTCCAGCTCTTCAGCTCTGCACGCCTTCGCTCCACCCGTGTTCGCCGGAATCTGCTCGCCGTCGAAGACCCGGTGGTAAGTCGCTACTCCTTTGTATCTATCCTTTTTTTTTTTTTTTTTTGGTCGATTATTATACGATAATTGGGTTAAATTCCGCATTATTGTTGTAGATCTGTTGTGGGAAACATGATTCCCGTTGTAATGCAGGATTGTTCACCCAACCAGATGTGTCACGCGGTTTTTCTGTTTGTATTTTCTGTTTTTAGCAATTGATACTATTGCTTTGTTTAAAGCTGATTTAACAATTAACAGTAGTATTTGAGCTCTGTACTCAAGTGACTTGGTACCCCCAATCGCAATTCGATGTGGGGATGATCGAATTTGGTAACTCCGAATTGAATTGTGGGATCACCCTTGTCTTTCTACAAGGGTGTGCATTTGTAAGTTAGGGCTGACTATACTACTTTCAGATCTGTACATTTTCCACCTGTAATGTGAAACTTTCCAAGTTATAAGAATGCTGCATATTGGAATTGTTTACATCTTTGAATTGAATTGGAGTGGTTACTTGTTGGTTAAAATTTCATTGGCTGATTCGATAAAATTGTCTTCGAAACTCATGGCAGGAGAACATTCATTAATCTAATGGCTGCAAGGAGGCCTGGTGTCATTGCATTGTTTGATGTAGATGGGACCCTTACAGCACCAAGAAAGGTGCCTTTTCCTTCCCTTAAATCCTTTCCATAACATTGTTGGATCACAGTCTCACACACAAATATGGGCACATAAGACACAGATTGTACTATTTGGACAGTTTGATATGCATCTATGTGCAATGTGGATACTTGTAGTTGAGTCAAAGTAACACCGTTTTCTTCATTTTTCATGATTTGTATATCCCACATACCAAAAGAATAACTAGTCTGCGCGATGCATGAGATAGTTGTTTGTAGGTGGTCTGTTCTTTAAAAATCTTTACGTTGAGAGTTTGCACAGTCTTCGAGACGACACTTTGACCATCAATAATTGTACTTATATAAACTCGAAAAA
>BSSO01002014.1:0-20851 GCA_030267885.1 Mesembryanthemum crystallinum | reverse complement strand
TTATTGTTTTAGATGCAAGAGCGGCGTGGTAAAATATTACCACGTAAATATTTTTTTTATCATGTGTTTCAACTCGAGCACCGTAATTTTGTTGCCATAATATAATTTGTATTATGCTATTTCGAGATACATCTTACAACCAATTACACATATAACACAATTGATTTAGAAGCATGAATAAACACAACGAGTTTATGCTTTTGGGGAGCGAATATATCAAAAAAATTTATGCTAATAACAACAGTCGGTTCAATTGAGGCCATACACAACTTACATTTCATCCTACTTCAATAAATTCTCAAATGAAGTCAAGGAGGGTTCACATACATCCGTAAATTGCGCGATAAATGGCCAAAAAATAAAAATTTGACAAGGACAAACCAGCAGGTGCTAGTCTTCCTGCGCCACATATTGAACAAGGACCACTTAATAACATTGGACCATTTCTCACTTAGTTCAAGCTAAGCTAGCTAAGTGATCGATGTTCACATAATAATAATAATAATAATAATAAGTTGCTATTTGATCATGTGGTATAGTCCCTACAAGATTGACTGCTTGTGCTTACCTAAGCTTGATAGCAATGTGATGATACGCTGGCTATTAGGATAAGTGTGATAAGTGTCATAAGGCCCATTTCTTACATAAAGTGTTCATAAAAGCTCCCCACTCCCTAACAACACCCCCCACAAGGTCGTGATGGTCCTCAAAAATCAAAATGGTGCCACTTTCATATTTTGCCATCATCAAATAATGTCACTATATTGCTGTTTTCATCGCCAGTAGTTTGCCACTATCACATCCATTTTCGTTTTCTTTTTGTGTTTTCCCTTTAATTTTAGAGTGATCCTTCGTTTTCAAGTCAGTCGTCGTCTAATTCTAATAGGGTTGAATGAGTCATCTCCGATAAATTTCCAGTATTGGATTATTTGATACTCCATTCGTCGAAAATAAAATTATATTTGACTTTGAATGGTATTCAAGAGTCAAGACTCAAGAAAACACTTTAATCATAAATAAGCGTAATTTATAAACCTAAAAAACTGATGTACTGGTTCATAAATTAATGGTCAAAGTTTACAACTTGATCTCAAAATTTAAATGAAAAGGTCTTCTTCTTCTTCTTTTTTTTTCCTTTTTTTAGGGGGACAGAGGTAATAATATGAACCAAATTACCAAATAACTGGTGGTAAAATTGTTACGTGCGTAACCTTCTTATTTGTTAGTGAAGTAGTAGACACTTGATGTAATTTCATTATATTCAATATGGATTTATCATATCCCTCTCCCTATCTTCATGCCATTGATAAGGAGTAGTGACTGACATTTGATTCAATGTAATAATCATACATACCATTTCAAAATTCTCTTGTTTAGCTTTTGAATGTCGAAACAATTGCTTATTATATTCCACCAAGTTTTTATCTTCAAGAAACATTTTATACTAATTCCTTCATATAAGGGCAACACAGAAAGTTAAAATGCCAAATCAATGTTACCATTCTAATTTATCTCAAAGTACTGTAGAATTTAGTATTGGCTCAAAAGAAGAAAATAATTAAGGATTACTTAAAAGGACCACCCTATATGTACGTAGCAATAATGACATTTAATTTGTTTACATGCTAGCCTACTTCAAAATGAACCAAGTATTATTCCTCTGACCCCATTTTTTATTTGAAGTAGAACAACGACATTTAGTAGTACACAACGCAACAAGACAATCAATCATCATAAAACTAGACAACAAAAGGCTCCAACTCAAGTTCTCCTTCTTCGCTAATAGGAGTAGTTCATTTTTTTAAGGATGGACATGGACTGAAGTGATGAATCATTAAAATCTTGAGATAAGCCTTTCATACTTTATTAATTAGTTTATGGGAATGCAAGATAATATTGCACTAAAACTTATATATAGGACAGCCTTATAAATGTCCGGATCGATATAAGATTAATGAGGAGTATTTTCAATCCATAAGCAATATTTTAGTCTCCTATGAGGCGACTTTATAGATCATGAAGAGCGCTAGTACCATATTTTTTTTTTAGTTCACCAAAACTACATTTTGGGTCACTGGTACAAGTTTCTTGGTTATTGATACCAGTTTTTGATCCATTAGTACCACTATTTAGTTCAGCAATACTAAATTTTTAGTCACCAATAACAATTCTTAAGTCATCAATACTAATAGCCTCATATATGAGGTTGTCTCATATTATATTTTATGTATTTTTAATTTGAAAAATGATACTCATATACTTTTTGAACAAGTAATAAGTACTCCATAATTCTAAATAATTAAAATGATACTCTAAGATTGAAAAATGAGATTTCGATAGTATTACATAAACATCACTTCATAAGACCGTCCCTACAAAACGGATTGATGACATTGTATGTATGAAGTATCACCATCATTCATCGGTGGCCTGCTGGGGCAGCTGCTATAAGATGAAGACACGAACAAGCAATCAATTTCTACTGTGTGTGCGGATGAGAACAAGAGAGAGAGAAAAAAGAGCATAATGACAATTGACGACCCATATGAATATTTCATGCAAATTTGCAAAAGGGCAAGTCTAGGGCGTAACCAGCAACAAAACAGGCACATTTGATGTAGGTGACGGTCCAAAATAAAAACACAACAGCCTGTACATTAATAAAAGTTGTAGTCGTACTAGATAGTATCGCAAGCAATTCGGCAAATCATAAATTTGGTGGTCTCCCGTATATTATGCATGCTTTTGGATCTGGTCCATTCAACCTTGTACTACATTTTTTTTTTTCACATGATCGTTTATTAAAGCTTATAAAAAAAAAAAAAGGATGGAAATTAAATATGGAATAATGTTGGTGGAACTAATTAAGATGTTTCACATTTGTGATATGTGTTATAATTGGCTGCTTTTGTATTGTGTGTACTAAAACTACTAATGTATTAGTAATATTCAGTTTTACAAGCTAAAGATTGGCTCTGGCTATGTTTGGAACCCGTTAGCTTATTTTAGGTGGTAGCCGAAAAGACATATACTATGTTTTTTATGTTGTTTTATGATTGAGACGTGTGAATTAACATTTGTTAACTTGGGTCCAAATTCAGGTGAGTGAACATTTCAAGCGAGGTTCCAATTTAAAATCATTTGGTAATAGATGGAGCAACTCAGTTAAACTCAAGATCACTTCTTTCATCAATGCAGTATAATCCACTTCAATACAACACGTCTCACACAAGACAAACTGAACAATATAAGGTCCACAATTTGATAACAGTCTTGAAAAGAAAAGAAGAAAAAAAAAATTACAAGCAAAACCTTTGAACTTGGAGCACCAAATTGTAACTTTTTCAAACATATTTATATTCATAAAATAAAGTATTGGAAGCAGATATCTCGGAAGCAAATGGCCAAAAGAGCGGCTTTACCGGTTTGGCCAACTCCAAAGAAGTGGCCGCTGCTGGTTTTCCTGCAAATTTAAACAGTAAACAGTAAACAGTAAACACCCACAGGAAAAACTGCAAATTTTATTCAGTAATCGTCATCGTCGAGCGGACGCACCCCAAGTTCAAACATCAAATTTTGGCATTTTTCCAAAATCCCAATTAAATCTCTCTACTATCATAATACAAATTAAAAAAAATAAAAAAAAAAATATGTAAATCCTTGTTGGCGGGCAATAGTAGATTTGGAGGGAAAATGTTATTTGAAGGAGACTTTGTATGAGAAGTTGTTTATCCTATAGATAAAGTTGTGTATATTTTGATTTAACCAAATTTTGGCCATAATAATTTGGAAATCCAATTATGCCTAACACATTATAGATCAAAACAGTCTAGCTTGAGGTCTAAGGGCAGAGGCATAAAGCAACCGATCAATACTCATATAAACAGAAAGATAGCGCCAGATTGGGGATGGTATATCCTAATTATTGAATTCTAACTAAAATGATTATTAAATAGGAACACAATAACGCGATACAATTAATTTAGTTATACTTGGTTTAAAATTAACCTATATATTAGTCTCCTTTATATTTATATAAAAATCATTTTTAGTACTATAAATGATCTGATCAAAATCGTCTTAATCAATCCGATCATCAGTCACATTTTATATACCCTCTTTTATCCCAAACACATCCTAATCATCCGTAATTTTGTTATAGTTTCAAATTTTAGTAATAAAATAAATATAAAATGTAAGGGTGATTTTTTCCAATTCATGGGTGACTTAATAATAATCTTTACAACTTTAGGCTAATTTTTGTGATAGATGATTTTTACTAATCCCTAACTGTCTGCACCCTCCATACCTCACTTTACACCAAATAAAAAAAATTATATAATAAATATAATTTAAAAATTGCATAAAATTATTAGAAGTCCTTCCCTATATATAGGCCCATGATAAATGAACCTTCCATCTCATCTTCACAATATCTCTCATTATTTCTCTCACATTTATTAAAAAAAAAGCTTCTTGTATGGCCAGAGTAGGAAAGCTGAGTAAGCTCAAGTCAACACTGAAGAGCTCACTTCGCAAGCTCGGCCATTCAAACTCCTTTGCCTCCACAAGCGAGAGCTCCACCACAACCACCGTTGATTCACTTGATGAACATTCAATCCCAGCCCTTGGATTGCAGACGGTGTTTGTAGGAAAAAGCAGGAGAGCGTACCAGATCAGCTCCCAAGTCATCGATCACCCTTCATTTCAGGGCCTGATCATCAGAGATGATGATACCAACGGCTGTGATCATGATACCATCACGATTGCCTGTGAGGTGGTGTTGTTTGAGCACTTGCTGTGGATGCTCGAGAGTGTTGACCCTGAAACTGAGTCTTTGGATGACTTGGTTTCTCTTTATGCTTAGTTTTGTAATTTTTTTTTTTTTTCTTAATTATTGCTAGATTAATTAAATTAGGTTGATTATAGGTCAATTTGTGGACAGTAAATTGACATTACAGAGTGTAATTTACTGTTCCGATTGTGATTATATATTGACTATGAGTACTGATATATCTCTGTTTGTGTAATTGCCTCTGCAACTTTGAAGTAGTTAATGTACAACATTATCAGATTTTCACACTTTTTTACCTTAATTTTTTCTGATCTATCATTGATACTATGTAGGTTGGTGACTGAAAATAGTATATGATGCTACTCATGAATCATGAAGAGGAGACCTAAATCTTTATCTTATTGAAATGAAAGAAAACAAACATAAGATCAAAACATCTAACTTTATTACTAAATTTACCTGTGATATTACTATATATTTTGGAAAACCCGTAAATATCCATCTTATAAATGACTCATTCGAAGACATTTTGAAAGAGAAAAAGGTTGCACATTAAGATTTGAAATCATTTTATCATTCCATAGTGCATTTATTAGTTCTATTCTGCGACTTACTTTCTTTTTTATCCTCATATATTTCTATTCATGCGATTTATATTGAGTTCAGTTAAGTTTAATTCAACGCTATTCAATTAAAAAATAGACTAGTCTTAAATTAAAGTTAGTGTTTGATTGGTTAAATTCCTCTATAATTAGGCATGATTCCACATAAATATATAGACCTTAAGGGTAAAATATGATTACATCTTAGTTAACATGAACAATCTCTACATCAACTTTTCATAGTTTGCACTTTACAAGGTTCGCACGTGATAACCAGACCAAAAAAAAGGACAACAATTATTCGTACCAGCTTTGCAACAACTCTAAATGAGTGATATGCCATTAGAGAACCAGTGGAGGCCATGACCCCTCCACGAAAACGAAAAGACATATTGAGTACTATGTAAAATGTGCTTCACAATAGAATTTTATAGTAGAGTAAATTTTGTCCAATTAAACGTCAACCTAAAAAAATTCCTACTTCTACCATTGATTATTGCTATCCACCTGTTTTTAATACATTCAGTTCATTTTCTAAGTACATTTTAAGCTCTATTCAATTCATTTAGTTCATACGACATTGGTTCAATTCAATTTTGCACTATCCAAATAAATTGAAAATGGGCTTATGATAAAATTACTTGTTTAGGTTATAAAAATGTCTCATAATTTGCTCACAATAAACTCAGTGGATTAAAAAAATTTAAAACGTAAACAATGGGCGGGAATCAGGGTAACCGGAGAGGGTTATTAAAACTTGGGGCAGGCTTGAAGTTTGGGCTTTTGGCCAACTAGATGATGGCTTGGATAGAGCAATTGGTTAAGGTTGATGACTCACTTCCTCTCTATTACTCTCTCTCTCTCTCTCTCTCTCTCTCTCTCTCTTAGGTGTGAGTGTGTGACTGACATATAGTATTATGAGAGTTGAGATCATGTAGAGTTTGCACTTCACAATGCTCTGTCTTCAAGTGTGCCCATTTGGCAACTATGCACTAAATTTCACTACTCTTGCAATCCTCCATTTTTGTATTGTACTCATGCAACAGAAAAGTTTTGATGACCTTCAGAGTTCCTCATTCATTCTCTAACCCTTTCTAAAGTCTCTCATATTTTTTATTGGAAAATATTATGGTATAGAAAGATACAGAGAGAGGGTTGGTAACTCTAAGGACCACTCTATCATTTTGACCGTGCAACTGTATTTTTCGCTACTTCAATCAAGCCAACAAGAAAAATCATTACTAAAAAAATGAAATAAGCAGGAGATTTAGGCTTTGTTCTCTACAACTTATTTTTGTTGATATTTATTGTTGATTAATTATTTTTGTTGATTTTCGTTGATTTTTGTTGATTTTACTGATTTTGTTGATTTTACGGATTTTTGTTGATTTTTGTTGATTCGTTAGATTCGGCAGAGAGCAGCTTTGTTGATTTTTGCTGACTTTTGTTGATTTTTGTTGATTTTACTGATTTTTGTTGATTTTTGTTAATTTTACTGATTTTTGTTGATTTTTGCTGAAATCAACAAAAATAAGCTCTAGAGAACAAGACCTTAGGCAATTGAAACAAATGGGCCTATGATTTAGTTTACAAATGTGTACCATTGAAATATACGCAATAGAAAAATCCTAGTACTACCTTTTTTTTTTATTACGTTATGTAAATAAGTCCTACATTAACTATATGTAGAGTTGATGTGGGATTTATGTGGTTTTTAAAGAGCTCTCATCTTTTGAATTAGCTTTTGGAATTGGACTCTCGTGTAAGCTCCTATCAACAAATAAGAACATAGAATTCAGACATGTAAACAACTAGTTGGTATGAGTGATTCGATTCTCTCGTCCTTTAAGTAAGATCGTGTTTGTAAAACTATAGTTCAAAGAATAAAAATAAAAATAAAAAACTTTTCATAAGCTTGAAGAATACTAGCAGGGACACATGCCCAAACAGATCAAAAGCATGGATCCACATCCACTAGCTCATTCGTAGCCCAATCTGGAGACCACCGAATTTGATGGACATGGGCTCAGGCTTTTTACTGGAACTTGTGACTAGGCCTGCACTTTACAGTATTTAGCCAAACACTTCTTCTTAAAGTAGTTGAAATTGGGCACAATAATTTCCCCTTTTTTTTTGTTGTGGATGTAATGTATCACTATGATGCATTTTGATG
Source organism: Mesembryanthemum crystallinum (assembly GCA_030267885.1). Taxonomy (NCBI): domain Eukaryota; kingdom Viridiplantae; phylum Streptophyta; class Magnoliopsida; order Caryophyllales; family Aizoaceae; genus Mesembryanthemum; species Mesembryanthemum crystallinum. The sequence continues at coordinate 13,281 of BSSO01002014.1, read as the reverse complement.
TCATGATGGAATGTGTTTTTGATTTTGAGTCGAATCTTCCACAATAATAAGATTTTCTGGCCTGCTAAAGCCCAACTATGGTACTACCTCCGTTCCTAAATAACTCTACTGTTTTCCTAATAAAACCGTTAAAGATGGAGTAAGAAAATACGAGCAAATTTGTTGTCTTTGTTGCAACTTGATTAATTGTTTTCATCAACAATGAACTACGTCGCTGTGTGCCCCTTGTAATGATTAACTTTGCCTTTTTCGTTAGCATTATCTCAACCCCACTATGCTATTCTTCATAAAATATCTCTCTAAGAAAATTTTGGGTCAAATGGATTAATTTTTTAGAATTTATTATTGTGAGAATTGTACTGGAATTGGATAGAATAAGTATCGCTGTTCTTTTCAAATCATGTTATAATTTATAGCCACAAAATTCAGCCAATAAGCTATAGTACTATATTGGAGTGCAACTACACCAACAATTATTCACTTGAAATTTTTTACTGGATCAACAAATCCAGAAAAAAGAGAACGCTTGTAAACCATTTTTCATATAGAATTTAAGAGCCACAACCATAACTTATGAGTAATACTCAAAATGAAACTAATCCCGTTCTACGCACGACCATATAACCCTCCAATTAGCTATAAAACATAACAAAACAAAACAAAAAAAAATAAAAAAAAATGGCGGTATAGCGACATGATGGAGAGTTTGATGACAATAACGGGCTAATCAATAACCTTCAATGTAATGAATCTGTCAAGAACATGTCAATTTCAATTAGGTTAAGATGTCTCTATTAAAAATAGACTTGAAAATGACTATTCGTTAACGGTTACCCTACTCTCTCTCTGTAGACGGCTAATAAATATGTATTTGCACAGCTTGATCAACTTAATCATTCCTTAAACATATCCTAAATTAATCTCTGCTGTTATTGAAGACCACTGGCCTACTACACCTAGTGGTTTGAAATTGAAGGCCATTTTTTATTTCTTAATTATTAACTAACACTTTAATAATTGCTTATAAACCGCTTTTTGTGACTTTGTCTAAGGTATATAGACAGTAGATACACACAAATGACAATTTGCCCAATTTGGCAAGTTGCCCAACATCTGTATATGCTCCATTTTATCCTCTTCATAGCTCTTGGCCATCTGGAAATGCTGTTTTTGGTTTTGTTTAGGTTTTAAAATGGTTACCACTTGCCAATTTGATTGAGCTTGGAATATTAAGTTTTAATTTTTAAATACATTCCCCCATACAATAAAACTAAGGCCCTGTTTGGGATGATTGTGAGTTGACACTTTTCAGTTTTTTTGAAAACTTGAAACCAGATTTTGGAAACCACTTTTTTTGATTTCCAATTTTTTATTGTCAGTTTTGAAAATTGAGCAAACAACTATAATCACTACAAATTTCAGCATTAAATTCAATTTCTATAAAGAGTTGAATTTTTTTCAAAACCAAAAATTGACAACTGACAAGCACTACAAATAAGGCCTAAGACATTGACCAATTTGACAATTTAGTTAAATTATGATGGGGAAATAAAAAAAAAAAAAACTAGAACTAGAGGTTGTCTGCATTGAGCCCATTTTTGTTTGATGACTTTTAAGTTAAAAACTTAGCATGAGTATTGTGAGGTTGGATTGTTTTTGTAATATGGATTAAAAAAAAAAAAATGAATTGTTGGGGTTAATTTTTAATTTCAAAATAATAGGACTTTGGCTATGTTAGCTAAAATTAGCTATTGATTAAAATATTGTTTGGTAGATGAAAGAAAAAAGAATAAGTTGCAGCAAACTATAGCTTTTACTTAAAATCTATCTGTCAAGTGAAAGCTAATATAAGGTAGCTTTCAAAAATCAGCATTAGCGACAGCTTTGCTAAAATCTTGTTTGGTACGTGAGAGAAAAAAATAAATATAAGATGCAATCTTTAAACTGTAATTTTTGCTTAAAAGTTACTTCCTCCGTTCACGAATTAACACCCCTGTTGGTACCCAACGTTTGGGGTTTTGGTGATTTTTAGTAGCTAAGGTTTTGTTTTGGTGATTTTAGTACCCAACGTTTGGGTTTGGTGATTTAAGTACCCAACATTTTAATTTAGTATTTATAATTTCAATTTTTAATATTTGAAAAATGAGAAAAAATGGAACATGCACATTTAATTATGAATTACCTATTTTGCCCCCATTTTAATCCTCTATTTTGCCCCTCTCTGTTCCTATCTCTCTTCCACCTTCCTCATCTCTTCCATTTTCTCTCTCCTCACTTATCTGTTTCACCTTGTTTTTGCAACTCATCGGTCACCACCTTTTGATAATCATCTTTTCTCTCTCTTTTCCCTTAGCTTAATCTGTTACCTTAAACTTCTTTTCACGCAATCACTCTGCTCTTTGGTTTCGCGGGTTTTGTTTCATTTTCATGGTGCTCATACCCATTCTCATGGTATTTTTATGGTGTGTGACAGTGAGGTTTGAGGTGGGAGCTTTAATGGTGAATTTAGAGAGAAAAAGAGATGAGAATGGGCACTAAAGATTATATTTTTGATTCTCATACAATTTGTCCACTGTGATACCCAAATGACATCGATAAATCAAATTGAGTACTCAACTATAATCAAAATTTGACTGATTAATATGTCACTTTTGAATTATTGACCAACTCTCCTATTTCTAAATCTACATTAGTTTTTCTTTGGCCAAATTCTCCTGCAGATAATTGTGAGGTAAATATTATACTCATTGTTTCTTTGAATTGAAATAGAAAAAGTGCCAAAAGTTTGAGTCATTTCTTCGATTCTTATGCGTTAGATTCGGCAAATTTAAATGATTGTGAAGGATTCGTAAATTAATGGTGAGGTGGGAGGGAGATGAAGAAGAAGAAGATTGGAAGAGGAGTGAAATTACATTGGTGAAATTACAATGAGGAGAGAGAAAATGGAAGAGATGAGTAAGGTGGAGGAGAGAGAGAATAACAGTGAGGGGCAAAATAGAGGGTAAAATGAAGGGGCAAAATCAGTAATTCTAATTAAATGTGTATGCCCCATTTTTTCCCATTTTTCAAATATTAAAAATTGAAATAATAAATACCAAATTAAAATGTTGGGTACCAAAATCACCAAATCCAAACATTAGGTACTAAAATCACCAAAATAAAACGTTGGGTACAAACAAAGGTGTTAATTCCTCCGTTCACAATGAGTTGCGGAATTTTAAGCGTAATCTTCATTTGAGAAGGGAGGGAGTACTAAAACTAGCTTTTGACGCCAAATATAACCCTATTACTACTTGTTTTTAAATAGTTTGTACTCGTGCGGGATATTTAGGGAGACAACATTATTAAATGGAATTTCCTCCCCCCTCTTGCGAGCATCAAAGAAGTGGACCACCACACCAACTAGGCGACCAAATGCAGTTAAACCAGAACCTTCTGGATATTAATACCCAATAAATTACACGTAAAACATCCCCCACAAAAACATAGAGTAAAAAAATAAAAATATCTCCCTTCTTCTTCATCTCAGCCCTTGATCAACATTTTAAAACTCCAACTACACATTTATTTTGTTTTTATTTTTTTATTTAAAAAACTATATTTGAAGTATTCCTAGTTTCTGGATCCTTCCTCTTGTGCCTTATTTTGGGAGTTTATGATTTCTGGACACCTCTTTCTCTTTCTCTCTCTTCCCCAACTCTGCCAAAGTTCCGTGTCCAAAGACATGTAACCCCATTCTCAATTACTTAATCAAAACTTCGAGGGCTTCTTAAAGCTTCCATCTTGCTCTGTTTTGAAGCCCAGAGAATAAGGAAGAACAAAAATGGCGGATCAAGGAGGAGAGAGAAAGAGTGATGATTTGTATGCTGTTCTGGGTTTGAAGAAAGAATGCACATCAACAGACCTCAGAAATGCTTACAAGAAACTTGCCCTGGTTAGAATTTAGCTCTTCTTTCTTCTCAACACTTTAATTTCTCATTTTTCATTTACCCAAAAAAAAAGAAAAAAATAATAATTCTACTTTTGATTTAATTGTCGATCGTCTGTTTTTGAAGTCCATTTGGGCATTTCCAATATCATGAAAGAATCATGAAAGATGGAATTTTTATTTTGAAAAAGAAATTTGATTGCTTGGGTCATTATTATTTTTCCTCTTTTTTAACAAAACAGGGGAATTTGAGTTAATATCGTAAATTGGGAAAAAATTGTCTTTTTATTTGTGTTGTTTTGGGTCGATTTTGTTGGTAGAGATGGCACCCAGATCGGTGTTGTGCCGCTGCAATGGGGAACTCAAAGTTTAAGGAAGAAGCCAACAAGAAATTTCAAGCAATTCAAGAAGCTTATTCTGGTAATTTCTCTCTCTTACCTCTAATTTACCCCAAAAAAAAAATGTTTTAATAAATTGTTTTTGGGTATATTGAATACCATGTTGATATAGTTTATCTTGGATATTTTTCTTTTTGCGTTTCAACAGTTTTATCCGATGAGACCAAAAGGTTTCTGTATGACGTTGGTGTTTATGACAACGATGATGACGATAACAATCATGTTAGTTCCCTGTTCCTTCCTTTATCCTTCAAATTCCCTCTCATTTCTTATGCACAAATTAATTAATGATGAAACATTATTGAATGATTAGATTACTACTACTTTTTCTAACAGTAATTCACTTTTTCCAAACATGGTGTAGCATCATATTTCCTGCTACTGGGCTCATGTTATGAATCATATAAATATATCTAGCTCATCAGTCATATACTAGTAGTATTTCAAAGCTTTTTTTTTTTTTTTCTTTTTTTTCTTTTTCTTTTGGGTTGTTGATATGCATCTTAAGATTTTTTTTGAAGTACCTGTGGACCCCACCAAGCTATACTAATTTTTCTGTGTAGGGTCCACAAGTGTGGCACACTTGCTCATTGCCTCAGAATGTTGTACTAAGTCTAAGTACAAGATTACCAATTAGGGCCCCCCCTACTTGCCCTGCCATTACTAAACCTAACAACTTGATGATATTATTACCTAATCATCCACATTAGCATGACATTATGTCCCATAGGCCTAGGTAGGGTCCATGCATGAAATTGTCTTTTCTACCATTTTTTCCCCTTTAGTCTTGGAGATCCTGTAGACAGTTTAGTAAACGGAAATCAAGAGATGCTCCAGTGATTCGAACACAAGCATAGCATGAAACGTAACTTGTAGCGATATTGGGATAATCATTTTAAATCTTTGGATTCATCTAAGTGCAAATTATTGAAGCTCACTAATTATGTTTAATGGTTACTTGTTTTGATGATTAACTAATTGTATTGTTATTGTTCCTTCAGGGAATGGGTGAGTTTTTGAATGAGATGGCGGCCATGATGTGTGATAACAAGCCTACTGTGAGTCTTCAATTCATACCTAATTACTCTTTGTCTTAATGTATCCAATCACCATCACCTTATGGTATTGTCATGTTCTGGTTATTTGCTTGCTGCACTTAAAAACTTTACACTTTGTGCTTGTGGCTCACAAACGAACACAACAGTTTCTTGCTTCCATGTCTTTCTAGATTTACATTCAACCTTGAAAAGTCGCATAATATGGGGCCCTTTAAAGAAGTCTGTCTTTAATCTCTAGGAACGTTGATGATACCTCTAGTTGATGAACCACATCTTTTAGGAGATATTTGTGTTGTGAACTTGTGGTATAAATGAGAAAGAGTGATTCATAGTCTACTTGATCAATGATGATTTGGACTAGTTGTGGTTTTGTGGAGGATGGAGGATGCTTTTCTGTGGAAACTAGAAAGTGGCCCCCTGTACCATTTCTCATTACTCCCTCCAACTCAACATATTGTCGTTTAAAAAATCTCTTAAATCTTGAAGTAAGAAAAGTTTTCCAAGGGTAAAATTGGAAAACTAGCAGGTAATGGTGCACTGGAATTCTAAAGCAACAGAAATTATGAGACATAGCAAGTTAGTTAAAATAACAAGTATTTAGAAACAGAGGGAATAATGTTTATCGAACACTTGTTTTACTTTTGGGGTGGGAGCGGCGGGGTGGGGTTTAGTGGTGTAGGAGGATGGATCCGTGCTTATCTAACTATTGAAAACAATCGCATTCTGCTATTAAAATGCTGAAATTTTGACATGGCTTCATAATGGTCATTGACGACAGCCAGCAGGGTATGAGCAGTAATTGTTTTGGTTTATGGAATCAACAGGAAAACGGGGAAGAGAGCTTCGAGCAATTGCAGGATCTGTTTGAAGAGATGTTTCAGACCGATGTCAATCATGAGGCATTCGCTTCGACCTCAATGGGGTCAGCCACATCTTGTTCTTCATCATATGTTGGTTATACTGATAATACATTCGTTAATAGCAGTAACAAGAGGAATTCTTCAGAAGTGAATAAGTCAGCAGGATCGTCAGCTTTCAGCGCTAACTTTCAGACTTTTTGCGTAGGGGTAAGCGACAGTGTCTTGCTTGTTAAGGTAGTTTCTGTTTTTTTTTTACGTTCTAGCAATGATTGAAGTCGTAAATTTACCTTAATTGAGATGAATACTGGCAATGGGAAAGAAGTAGACAATGCGTAGCTAGACGAAGTAATGCCAATGCTGAAAACATAAAATTAGAGTTTGTAGCCATGAAAGTAGCCGTTAACATGTGAGATTGAGGTTGGCATGTGGCAGTTTTTTTGTTTCCAACTTGATTGATCAGATGAAAACCTGAAAAACATTGTTATCTGGTTAGTAAAACATCAATTAAACTGATAGCATTGAATACATTTTGAATTTCATTAATGTGAGCAAAGACTGTTAACTGGATGGATGTACCAGGTTATTAAGCATAGCTAATCGTAGCTTCAAGTCCTACCTCCCTTTACTATTTTCATGTCAGATTCTGTTAACTGATGATTTTAGCAAGATTAACGAATTTCTTTTGTCTGCTTTTTTTGATGGTGATCTTAAGACAGGCAGTATCAGAACAGTGCAGGGGAGATCCGATAAAGGGGAAGGGACCAAGCGGAGAAACCCAAGGAGGAACATATAGAACTAGTAGTAGCGGTAATAGCAGAAGAAGACAGGGCCGGAAACAAAAGGTTTCATCTGGCCATGATGTCTCCTGCAACGACTATGCTGGTATATTTCCGCTCGATATGAAGTGCAACCCAGGTCGAGTTTAGGAACTGACACTAGGAAGAAGAGGTATTTCATTTCACAGGTTGTCAATTTTTGTCGATTTTGTTCGAGATCGATCTGTATTTCACATATATTAGAGCTGTGTAGGATCCAGGATCACAGGAGAAAAGAGGGATGTCATAGTTTAGATTCATCTCTTATTAGTTCCAACATCTCACTGTTGGTGTAACTAATTTTCAACTATATGTCACAAATGCATAATCAGCTTTTGAGCTGCCTTGTGGCTTCTGCTGCACTTTCATGTACGAGTATCAAATTACATTGGCTTTGGCAGATTCTTTGTTAGGATCTCCATAAATAATATATGATGCACTATCCCAAAATGCAAATTTGTCGAACCAAACTAAGAAATCACTATTTTTGAGAATCACTATTTTTGAGGACTTTATATACAAGAATTATGGTTAGCTACTCCATTACTATTCCTAATAGGGTAACTACTTTCTACTTTTTATTCATTTTGAAATATGTATGACGCAGTTTAATTATAAAACAAATTAAAATTCCAAAATTGCCAAGTTTTTTCGTTTTAGAAGGCAACTGACCGTAAATTATACAGTCATATAAGTCCAGTGCTAACTCGACAAATTTGGATCGAAAAAAAAAACCAAACTAAGACTCTTTTCAATTTCAATTGAATCAGTATGAATTAAATTGAACCAAATGTCAACATGTACGTTGATGGACCCAAGCATAGATCGATTAGTGCGTGGGAAAAATGAGTAGTGGGCTTGTTGATTAGCTTCCTAAGTTGCAATCAATCTACTGTTTATCTTTATCCTGTCTGTAATTTCCGTGATATTGAAAACGCTGGATTTATTTGACTGAGTACGTAAAACAGCCATATTTTTTTGGAGGAACTTCTTCTTTCTACTGTTTTCTAGCTTTGGCTAATATCCGCCTATTTTATTCGTATAAAGATGATGGTGACGTGATGAGTACTTTTTGATAATACAATCTGTCGTTCCAATAATAATCCACCTTTTGTTTAATCACCTATTAGATGTGTGTCCAATGTCGATGATTATTGTTTTTCTAGATATATTTTTTTTCTTTTTTTTTTTAATAACAGTACCTTGAGTACATAATTTTCATCCCAATTAGAATTTTTGTATTCCCCTTCTCAGGTAATAATAGTAATAGTTGCTGCTATTTATTTTAGAATGACCAAGAAAAATCATTGTCTTAAATCAGTAATGTACTTTATTTATTATTATGTGCTCAATATTCCCCCATGTAGTTGCAATCACATACTAGCTAGTACCAAAAACTAAAGTTGTGAATGTCACTTAGGTAAGCCAGTACACCACTTATCTAGGTCAGAAACATATCAAGTTATCAGCATAAACCTTCATGTTTGCTTTGTATACACACATTATAAGATGTTGTGGTTATAAAAACGTAAAAAGTTCTTGATTTTGAGGGGTTGATGGCAATTGATTTGATCAATGTTATTCATAATTCTCTATTTGAATGGTTTAGCAACATTAAAAGTTTTGGAAAAACTATATAGTATAGACTACTATTTATGGTAGTATTAAATATAAATTTAGTTTTTTGAATTTAAGTTTATAACTTTTGTCGTTATTTGCCCACTATAACTTACTTCATCATAACTGTATCTCCTGTATAAAATGGGATTCACGAGTAAATAATAAAACCATTTTCTTCTGATTCAATCATTTCTTTGTCATATGATGCATATGAGTTGATAAGAACATATTTCAACCTTATCATCATACAATAACCAAAAATTAACACCATTTTAGTCAACAAGTTTCATCAAGGAACATCCATAACACTCATCAAACAAACAAGTAAACAATTATAAAACCAAAACATGGAGCAAATACTAGGAATACAAACCACTACAAATATCCAAAACAAAATATCTAAAGTCAACAATATCATTTCAAAACCCTAGAATTTGCAACTTATTTTTAGGCTTAGCTAAAGAATAGTGATCCCCAATCTCCAATCCATGCCACCTACTCTCACTAAATAAAAATAAAAATGTTACTTACTAAAATAAATGGATGGCTTTTGGGTGTTTGACAAAGCCAATCCAATAAACTCAAGGTCCCTCAATCCCACAAAATCTTATCCACATCCTTCCCTCTTTTCTCTCTATATAAATTCCCATCCATTTTTCTCTTAGAAACACTTTTCTCCAATTTTCTCCCCACTACAAAGCTATCAAAACACTGCGTTTCGTTCCGCCCCTCAAAGCCCACCCTCTTCCCAAAAAAAAATAATTTAATTAATTAGATTTATTTCATTTTGTTTTTTTTTTTTTTTATGATTTATTAGAAAATTTCCTTATTTTTAATTTTTTGTAAATAATTTTTTTTAAGTGAAAAAAGGAAAAGGAAAAACAATTGAAGGCGATGGGCTTCCTTCACAAGTTATGGGACGAAACGTTGGCCGGGCCGGCACCGGACTCGGGCCTGGGCAGGCTCCGAAAGTACAATTCATTCTCAGCCGTCCGATCACCCAACCACCCCATTGCCGGTCGTCATCATCATGTTGGTGATGTTGATCCGACGATCCCGGTTACTCGAAGCATCACTATACTCCGAACCAAGAACCCGCTCTCTGTTGAACCCGGATCCGGCCCGTCTTCTCCTGCCGGGTCTAGTGGGCCCCCTTCCCCTTTCTCACGTAAGCAACCCCTACATTAAAATTTTGTTGTTAATGTAGGTAATTTCTATTTTCGTGTTTTGATTATAATGGCGAAAGATAGAACACAAAACATCACATTAATTCGTTAATATATCAGATGGAGTGTAAAAGTAGTATGGTGACTTTTAAAGTGGTGCCTATAATCCAAAAAATGATCGTTATTCTAAAGGAGTATCTTCCATTATATCGTTTGAAATACATCAATGATCTTATATGGGGATTTTTATTGCTTAATTTGAACTAATCATACTGAAAATTTATTTATAGGTTTAAATTTCTACTTTTGAACATTCATGGTTGGATCTTGTTGTGTTCGAATAATAGATTTATTTGATTTTGATATGACTTGGATCTCTAGCTATGGTTATGGTTCAAATTTTTGTTAGCATTTTAAATCGAAGTACATGGATGTGCAGAATTTTTACCTATTCTATGACGCGTTGTATACAAGTGAATATTTGTTTGTGGACAACTCATAATCGTAGTTGAGTGAAATGGGGAAATTATACTGTTTTAGTTAAGCCTCTTGGAAATATATTACTCCATAGCATAATTAGTGTGTTGAATGTTCTGTTGCATATGTGTAGCGGGAACACCAAGAGATGAGGATGTGAAGAAATTCACTCGGAAAAAAAAGATGTTCGATGCAATGGAACACGCTGAGGCTACAACCCCTAACTTCTCTGATTGGTACCTCTCCCTCATTTACTCTTATCTTTCTTCAACTTACAAAAAATTGAGTGTACAAATTACCTCCACATCGGAACATGTTGGGGTAAGACAATAAATCGAACTAAAATATCTTTAAAATAATTAAAAATGCTTTAAGAATAGTAATAATGATTATGGATTCCATTTTAATTCTATTCTATATGATGAATAAATTCTTTATTTTTATTTTCTTTTTGACAACTAATGAATTCTATGTTGTTGGTGGGTGCAGGGTAATGATAAGTGCTTTGGATAGTTGAAAATGGAGTAACAAATTTTGCTCAATGGATCAGCAACTCTCTTACATTGTAAATGAATGTATAGGGAACTAATAACATATTAGATGAAGAAATGATCAGTTGCAGCAGTATGAAGCTTGCTTGCTTGATCTTTATATAAGTAGATGGAGTAGCAATAATAAAGAGATGGTTGTTGGCCACTTAGAGTCTTTGACACAACCATCTGCATTTTTTGGCCTTTTAATTAGGCTACTGATGATGGTGGGAAAAAAAGAGGATTTTGTTATTAGCAATTTTTTTTTTCTTTTTGACCATGATTTGTATATATGATTCCCCCTCTCCTTTCTGGGGCTATCCCTTGTGGATGTAAAATGTAAATGTAACTTGTGTTGTAATTAGTACATGTGGTGTAGTATATTTACTCTTGCACCCTCCTCTAATGGAAAATTTTATTACTTGAAGAATTGATAAAAATACAAGACAAGACAAATACTGATGATTTTTTTTTTTTTTTTTTAAAACTACAGATTCACCCTGAATCTATTGATCAGAGTTTAAATGTGTTCGTACCAAGTTGGCCCACGAGTGAATAAAACCAGGGATAAGGTGCTCACAACATACTCTCCATTACTAATAAGAATCGAATGAACACTCTACTTTATGGATAACATTGGACCACAATCTACCTCAACAAGAAGCTCTAGCTAGCTAAAAGCTGGGGGACTCTGGTATATCAGTAGATAAGAAACTATAGATGAAAACATCAAGAGGCGCCCCATTGACAATAACATACTTCCTAAGAAATCCTTCTTGGACGAAACCCACCTTATGCAACACCCTTTGGGAGGCCTTGTTCTCAAGATCCACAAAGGCTTCAATCCTCACCAACTCCGGCCCAAGCTCACGAAACGCAACCCGAACCGCCATCGTTGTCGCAGTCGTGGTGATGCCTCGACCCCAATAGTCGCGGCCCACAGCATACGACAGGAGGGCTCGACCCCTATGAATACCGGACCCATATGGCTCAACGGAGACGAACCCGATGGGGTGACCCTTGAAGCATATGGCTCGGTACCAAGGGTGAGGAATGACCACTTCACTAAAATAAGTCTCGATTTGTTGCCTTGTGGAGTCGTGACTCACACGTTGCTGGATTATCCGGCTGAACTGAAGCACTTGAGGATCACAAGCCCATCCCATGAAATGGTCCACGTCCGAGAGCTCGTATGGCCTAAGCGTGATTTCTTCTTCCATGATCGATGGATCTAGATCTATACTTCTATTTAATTTTTGTGACTTTGTAAGGTTTGCAAAATTTCTCTACAAGACTACAAGTATGTATAGTAGTCCCTTAATTTGTTTTATAATACAACTATGTCTTTACTCTTTTTTTTAGTGTTCAAATTTGATCAACTTTGACCAATAAATTACGAGTATTGCAAAGTAGAGAATCCACAACAAGAAAGTGATGTCATCTAATTCGTCTCTAAAATTGCTGTCAATTTTCATGAGATCATAAAAAAAAAAAAAAAAAAAAAAGTTAACATTATATTTCTAACATATAAGAAAATGAAATTATCAATTAAAATTTGGCCTAAAAGGTACAAAAAAAAAATTAAGCAAATAAGCCTTATATTGTAAAACAAATAAAATATATTTTAAATTGGCAAATAAAATATATTTTCCAAAATTCTAAATCTAAAACATTTTCCCAAATATGTGATCCTAATACTTGAGTACCGACTTTGGCCATCCAATCTTCAACTCTATTTTCTTTATCGATATTGATGACCCAAGGTATACGACATATATAGTTTTCGTAAGAAGCCTTCGAATGTCGGACACTAAGCTTGATATCTCCCATGGCATCCGAAATCTTCCTTTAACTGCCTGCAGGACCACCTTATTATCTCCTTTAATAAAAATATTCGAAAAATTGGCTACTATATATGCTTACATTGACTTGATCAACCCTTGGGGACAGCGAGTGCTAATTACAGAAGACATCTATCTATCTATACATCTATACATATATTAATTGAATGTAGTTGCTTAGGTGGAGGCTTGTGAGAGCACCAAACCCCAATCTCTCCCCTCTCATTCACTTATGCTTATTCCTAAGTTAGGTTTACACAAATCAATTAAAAGATGGAAACAATCCTGTCAAAGGAAATATTCATCCAAACTAAAAAGATTACGCAACAACACAAAAGGGAAAAAAAAAAAAGGAAATAAGAGCAATGTGCAAAGGCAACAATTATATTTGGAATGAAAAGGGGAATTGATAAAAAGAAAGAAAATAAAACAATATCATGAAATCTACAATTTAAGATATTTTTGGTTAAGGAGTATAAGAAATTTATTTATTTATTTATTTTTGGCACAGACAATATTAGATAAGGGAAGGAAAAAAAGAAAGAAAAATTAGGTGACATAGATGTACAAAGGCCTATTGACCATAAG
>BSSO01002013.1:0-20857 GCA_030267885.1 Mesembryanthemum crystallinum | reverse complement strand
GTTTGTTCATGAGATTGGAGCCAATTGAGATGGAAAAGAAAGTCGGAGAGAGAGAGAGAGAGAGAGAGAGAGAGAGATGAGTGAACAAAACTTGTGCAAGGATAACCAGGCTCTTAGTGCCACTGGGTTGGCCACTGGACTTCGTCACCAGGTAACAGCTCTTTCTGCACAACCTAAAACAAGACTAGTGAATTGTCCTATGTGTTCCCAAATTTAATCAAATCTATCTCCCAGGTCTCAAACAAAAACATCTAAAAGTTCAATTTGTTGTAGGTGTTGGACATTCATCAAGCATAATACCTTCATAAAACAACTGGAAGCTGACCTCAAGTTGTACCCACATATTGTTCTCCTAAAGAGACACAACACTCTCGACACAAACTATCAGTTTACCCACTTGAATTTCCACCTCCTCTTCATCACCAGTTAATCGTTAGAAACAAACATGCATTCAGAATTTGTCACGATTTTTCTTTTTTTCTTTTTTCCCCCCCTTATGGCTTTGAGTGCTGGCAGTCTGGCACTTTAGACAGAGTCATTCACAATAGTCGCGGCATAGTTGCCAGAGGTTAAGTACCTTTACTTATAGCCAACTTGTTGCATCAAATGGCGGTAGAAGCGGCCTCGAACAGATCTTTGCCATAGAAAACGTAAAGAGGTTGAAATGTTCATTTGCATCCGCTCCTGAACAAGCCTATGGAGACACAGGAAATTAAGAGATTAATCAGCAATTCAACATCTATTATTTGAATTTGAATAAGAAAAAGAATTTATGAAATAACAAGTCAGACAAAAATAGCATAATGAGAAAGCATGCCTATTAATCAATCCCATAAGATGCATAATGAAAAGCTCCATCAGCTTTCGTGGAAAAGACGCCATATAAACAATCTATGTTGATAGAAAATGCTATCAACCTATTGATCATTAGAGACACAATCTTTTCTTTTAGTAACAAACAGCAAAAGAGGAAAAAAGCCAAAATGAAAAAAATCAACATTCATCCATAAAAGTGTCTTCATTAGAAACGCACGACAAATTCAGTTCTTTCTAGCAAAAAACACCAAAAGATGAAATAAAGTAAAAATGAAAAAATTCAACATTCATCCATATCAATTTCTTTTCCTTATCATCTTTAAAGATCTGAATACCTCACTTGAGCATAATCCCAAGAGAATGAGGTTTAACTGCAAACTTCTCCCTAATACCAAGCAATTCTCTCCACACGCAAACATTTTGCATTATCAAAGATCTTTCACTTTGATAAATTTACCAACTTACCATCTCACCAGGCATCTTTGTATACCACGAGATACAGGACGAATGAAGGACGGATCTCGCTGAGCATAAAGAACACCCACCTGGATCAAGATCGCAATGCAAAAAAGCAATATTAATTAAATATTAGTCATAGTACATCAAGGATATCATACAAATAGGACGGAAAGTGACTAGGGAGTCAACAATCAGTAACCAAGTTGGTTTTCTCAAAGGGTTTATAACAATTGATCGAGATATCCAACATTAAACATCAACAGATTATGGAAAGAAAATCTTGTCATGCCAAATGCACAAATTCATATTCAAGACCCTTTTTTATGCCAAAGGGCTAACCACTAACTAATTAAATTTCATATCAGCGAGGTCACTGAAACTCTTCCCGTGTGACCTGCCAACTGGTAAATACAGTAGTTTGCAAAGCATAGAAATAAGATGACTTAGCCACTTCCTTCTCAATTGTCCTTTTTTCTGTTTTTTTAGAAAACTCCTATTGGTGCCTTTGTGATTAAGACCTTTCCCATTGGTACCCAATCTTTTTTGACATCGATATGGTACCTATGTTTCTTTGCCCTTACTACTCCATGACCATTTTTTTGAAAAAAAATGTTAATTGAGGTGTTAAATATGTTAAATTTACCCAAATTCTCTTTCTAGTGCTTCTTCTCAGGCATTCTTGAAGTTTTTTAAGGAGCAAAATTGAAACTTGAAGGTGCAATATTAAAAGCTTGGTGGAGCAAAATTGAAGCTTAAAAGTGAAAAACGAGGGAAAGATAAGTTGACGGGAACCTTGAAATGTGTGGGAAAACCGTAATAAGCCGCCTCTACAACTTAACATCTAAATTACCTATCTAAAGATCAAAATTAACTATTCTCCTTTTTTCAAAAAAAAAAAAATTAGCTAGGGCAAATAATACAGGGACGACGTTCGAATTTTAAAAAATTAAGAAATTAAAATTGGGCACTAATTGGAAAAGTTTTAATCACGAGGGTACCAATTGGAATTTCCTAATTTTTTTTTCCTTTCCTCCCCCCTTCCCCCAAAACCGAAACTAGTGAAAAATTACTTGGGGGGGGGGGGGGGGACTTGCAAAGGGGTTTTGAGAATTAATTTAATTTATAACAGAATTAAGAATGGATAGAAAGTACCTCCAATAATGCGACAGCTGAGGGATCATCAAAGATTTCAAAGCTCCTATCAGATAAATAATTAAGCTGCACCAAGCATAATAAAAAGTTTAGTGAGCCTCGATATAGATTAGCTTAAATGAAGTATCAATACGAGGTTCAGTAAAAGAAGCAAAGGACCTAGATAGACAACATCTAAGTAACTGAGTATTCGTCACAACATCAATAAGGTAATACCACAAAGTACTTATGCATGCTTGGAAAACTAAACTAATAAGTTCATTTATCGGCTTCCAAATTTCAAACAACACGTATGACACAACACTTCCTCCATATAGATCAGCAAAAACTCATACTTATGAGCTTCAGTAGTGTAACAAATCAGTTCATCCCCTTTGCAACATGACCCACTATTGTAGGATCTCCCCAATGAGCCCATAAGGAGTCTATTTATATTACGCCCAAAAGGTAAATGCGTCGTTTCAGTAGCAAGACTCTGTCACTTGCAAATTCTTGACAATTTTTCGTAGTAACCAAATATCCACTAAAAAAATCCCAACACCCTCATATGCTTTGGGCACTCATCACGCATAGAAGCCACCCCTGCCAGGCAGCTGACTTGGCTTAGCACACAATGCGTCTCTCCAGCTTCTAGTTTCAATAAAAGTTATTTCCTTGGTTGAGATATGACCCCACAAGCCTCTCTAGCATGTTTTGTCCACACACACATGCTACCTAAGAAACTTCCTAGGAGATCACCCATTACCATGCTACTTCAAGCCAAGGACGCTTAGTTGCAGAGTTTCTTAATCCCTGAAAAGATGTGCACCTTTACAAGTCTTCCCTAGTGAGCAGTTTCTTTGAATTTATGTAGGCCTCCTAAAAGGTAACACAAGACCTAGCTCCCGGATTTGCCTATGGAGGCCATTCTTAAACCTCTTTGCTCGATCTTTTTCATTCTAATCGAGTTTCAACTAACCACAAGAGTTCATTGAGTTTGACAACATATTGAGCTACAGTCATGTTCCCTTGCCTTTAATTGTCAAATCCGTCTTGCTTCTAAAGAGAATTAAGGCAAAACCTAACCCTCAACTTCTCCCAATTGTACTTAGCTTGAGCTAATAAGACATACTTCACAAGCCTTCACCACACATGGGCCTCAGTCCTCACCCTTCAAATAAAACAAAAATAATTATTTATTAACTAAGAGTTTGAGTTCATAACCGAGGTCGTATGTGTCTGAGAGATTTGTCGGGACAAGAGAATAAAAAATAGGGTGTAAAGGAGAAATATGAGAGATGATTGAAGGGAAAAGAAGGATAGCATGCAGGACCAACATATTGTAGATAAAATCAACACTAATGAGGCTTGAAGTGCCAAAGCTTCCGTAAAGGTGTGTGTTTTCTTATGGACTCCGGTTCTTAATAGAGTTAGCACCAACAATCTCAACCAGAGGAGGAGGCCTTACAAAGTGCTCTCGCTTAATGTTTTGTGTAATGTGCTATAGAGACTAACGAGAGTGTTCTTGGATTGCCCTTTCGCTTGAAGTGCTTGGTAGCGCTTGTTTGGGATCTTTGGCAAGGCTTTCGTGTGTTCGGAGAGTTTGCTTGTGATGTTCCAGGTTGGGTACTGGGGCTTCGACTCTAAGCAGGAGGGCACACACTCTGGAGATGTATGTTTGCTTTGGTTTGGTGTATTTATACAGAGAGAAACAACCGGGTGTTCCGTAACCAGTTTGTATCCTATCCATGATCTGTTGTGGGATAGAGTAGTATATGTTGCTGGCTTGCTGCTTTGTGGGTTTTGCTCACAAAATTTTCCCTGGAGTAGCATTGTTAAATGTACAGCGGGACTGAAGGGCTCTTTTGTACTGATTATTAAAGAGCCCCTCTTGCACTCTTCTTTGCAATCTTTTCGTTTATAATACAATTACGTTTTTTTTCTAAAAAAACAACTAATGACAGGCTGCAGAGACCAAACAGAGCCATGTCACCTAGTATCTGTTATTTCTAAGGTTTGAGAAAGGGAAGCTATCAATACTTGCATTGTCAAGCTGCTAAATATGTGGAACAGATTGCTTGCTAGTGCATGCTGTATTAAGTTCCTTACTAATCAACAATACAATGAATGCTGAAAACATAGACGAGTAGAAGACATAGGTAGTTACCCCAAATTCAGCTTGGACCAATGCCTGTACAAAATCCATTAGTTGAATCTTAGCCCAATCCAAGTGAAGGTTCGGGTCATCTGTGTGTGGAGGATGCCTCCAAGGAGCACCAAACCGTAATCTATCTTTTGGTATCTTCCCGTTGTATGCATCAAGAGCAAACTTTTGTAGAAGTGATAATGCTTTATTCATTGCTGGATTCACCACAGTTATCTACAGGACATTAACAGTAAATAGAATTAGGTTACGACAAACCAGAAGGAGCATTCTGAAGCAGAAGACACACAGGTTTTCTAAATAATAAACACAGCTAACATTGAAGTGTACCATATAAGGGTCAAACATATGCAGCTGCTTCTTTGTACAAAGTACCAAAAGGAAGCAATATGTCATCATAAAAGAATTTGTTAGTTAATTTTCGATGGTTTTTACTGGCACTTATACTTGAATCTATGTTACATGTGCTCAGCTACATTATCCACTATCCAGCATGAGTAAGAGTAAAATTGTTGGACTCCGTCAATTTCTAAAAAGAATTACATATTTTTGGCCTAAAATCTAAATTGTCAAAGCATTCATACCCGTCTCAAAGTGTCGAGTACCTGACCGGGTACTTCAGGTGAAACAAGTAGTTCATGTAACAAAGAGTGGATTATTATAGGTTGAACATTGCTTCATTCAAGAGCCTTTTATTTGTTTACAGATGCTCTATCGTCATAAAGAACCTGAAAATTATGACATATAGAGAAACTACAGCTATCTGCACAAGTCTAATCTCCATAAATTAGACTCTGAGAACAACTTTTTGGCTGGAGTAAAGCAATCCTATTACCATACATCACAATGTTAAGCTAAGCAAAATTTATTGCTGATGTTCTTCAAATAGGCATAGGGACTAGGCTATTTGGAAACTACGTGGTCGTTTGGTTCACAAAATGAAACTCAGGGAGTACAACTTACTGGGAGGTAGATAAATTCAAAGTTGTTTGGTTGACAAATATGGGAAACGGGACTTCCCCAAAAATGGGGAAAGTTACTTACCTAGTTCCCCCAAGGTAAGTGGGAGTTCTTGTGGGAAGTAGAACTTCCCACAATCAACCAAATGACTTTCCCCACTACAAGAGAAACTTCCCATGATATTCTAAATCATGTGAAAGGCAACTTTACGGGTGTTGCAACTTCCTGAAGTGAAACAAATGACCACTAAGTGCAAGAGTATATCCACCATGCCATATAATGCTCACACATCCGAGGGTTTCCTTTGTTTTGATTTCGCATTCAAAGCTTTTAATTCTTCACTATAACTTTCATTTTCCAGTATTAAGCAAAACTTTGTTAATGGTAATTCCCACCTTGATTCCATAAACCTAACTAGCATGTGTCTTTCATTTATGATATCCACAGCCCACCATGGCACAATGTATGGCGCAGTGACTGACAAAGAAAAATAAAATACAAAATCACTATGGTTGTGTTCAGTTACAGAAAACTTTTCCAATTTTTTTTTCCAAAATTTTCTAAGAAAATGTTTTCTTAGAAAACGTTTCTACACTTGGAAAATAAAGAAAACATGTTCAAAACCATTCATTTTCCAATTTCTAACCCACCACCAGCAACCTTCTCCCTCACATACCACCAACAGCCTTCTCTCTCACCTACCACCAACAGCCTTCTCTCTCACCTACCAGGCAGCAGCACCTTCCCTCAAACCACCCAACCTCCATTTTTTTCCGGCGAAATTCCGGCAAGCAAATCTTCAAGCTCTCTTTTCTCTCTCCTATCGCACTTCATCTCTTTTCCGGCAACAAAATTCTGGTCAATTAATCAGAGACTTGCGATTTGGCTCAAAATGAAATAACTTTGGAGAATAGATTGAGGGGTTTTCCTTTTTGCTTGAGTTAATGGTGGATGAAAGGGTCAATTTTATCAGAAACCCATTAGTAGAAGGATTAGAAAGGAGAGAGAGAGAGAAAGAATTTGTGTGTCAGATCTACACAAACCTCAAATGAGTTTGCCCATCCAACCACCACCATGATACTCGCCGGTGGTTGTCGACTTTGACGGTTGGATTTTCGCCCCTCACCGCCGTCATCCGACAGTTACCGACCACCCCCGGTGGTGGTTGGTTTCCGGTGTCCACCATGGCTGTACAAATGATAGGAGAGGAGGAAGGTGGCAAGGTGTTTGAAAATTTTGGAAAAGTGTTTCTCAGATTTGTGAAGGAAAGTTGGAAAACATCAAAATGATGTTTTCCAATTCCTTTGTAAATTTGGAGAAATTGGAAAACTGCTTTCCACGAAAATTTTGGAAAACTCTTGCAATTTGAACACCTTCTCTATATCACACGGTTTTCCACAACAGTTTTCTGGAAAAGTGGAGAAATTTTCTCCAACTGAACAGACCCTATGCTTTTACCAATACCTACACTTACAAAACAGACTTATTTTAAAGAAAGTAAAGTGGACATGCTGCCTCAAAATAAATTTATAAATCTTACCTGTAGATGTGCCAAATAAGCATCAACAATGTCCTCAAACGAGCTGCTTTTATGATCCATCATACTGCATACAGAAAGGCAGGATCACTCAATTGGGGAACAATATATCTATATATAAAGAACTAAGCTGTATCGCAACTGATGAGTTGCTTAAGATGAACTTTACTGTGATCTCTCTTCCACAAATCATGATACATGCTTGAGGAAATTTCTATTCAAATTCATAAAAATATGATGAATAAATGGGAAAACAGCAAAGCATAAAGCTGCAGATAACATCTAATTATCACATAAGAAAGTGAAATCATTAGGCCATTGCCTAACAAGCTCAAGGAAAGCAACAAATATAAATTATCTGATAAGAAACCCTATGACCCTCCTCAACTCCTATATTAGATATTGAAATCACTGTTAAATTTGAATATCTTCTCTTTGCAAGGGTGCAACCACCAGAAACAGCAATGCCACCACATAACAGAGCCCACAC
The DNA here is from genome assembly GCA_030267885.1 of Mesembryanthemum crystallinum. NCBI lineage: Eukaryota > Viridiplantae > Streptophyta > Magnoliopsida > Caryophyllales > Aizoaceae > Mesembryanthemum > Mesembryanthemum crystallinum. Next base: position 13,300 of record BSSO01002013.1, on the reverse strand, counting down.
TAGCACAACAATATTGCCACTACTGCTAGCATTTTCACCCAACTTAGAATCTAATCTTTCCACTTCCCCTCTTCTCAAGTTACTAAATAAATTTGCTGAATGAATCTAATTATGATTGTTGAATCCTCCACTTCTCAGATTATGATACCAGTTCCTTTGTTTGGCACAGCGAAATAATCAATTTATTTATCAGATACAGTAAAGAAGGACAAGGCGTCCTCCCTATCGAATCAATTTAGTTGGCTCAACTCCTTTGGACCTCAGTGACAGAGTAACTTTTAAAAGCACCTGCAGCCCTAGACCAAAGAGAGGCCAAATAAGTCACGCTATCCCACAACAGCTCAAACGCAAGGGATGCTCTAGAGAAAAATGTGCATTCCGCTCCAGCAATAAACATCAAACAACTGCTGAAGTATCATTACACCAAAGCAACCGCTTCTACTTTCCTCCCCAAAAACCAGCATACCGTACTTGGAGAACTCCATAACAGAGGATAGGCAAACCCAGGCTTCCCCTAAACACCATTAACTTGTGCCAGCGAAACAATTAATTTATTAGGCAACTAATTGCCAAAAATCAAACAATATTCTGAAGCTCGCTAGAGCCGTCATACACAGCAAACCAAACATGGCTATACAAAAAGAATAGAGCAAATCAAAAGACTGACAGAAATCCTAATTAACAGTCTCTTACTCTCTTATTTGATAAGAGTTCAAGTTGCTGGAGCAAAATCTCCACATACAGCTCACAAGAGAAAAACAACACTTCAAGGACCTTAAGACCATAACAAATAAACAGAGCATGCTATCCACAAAATTGACAAGAAAAGCAACATCACTGCAAAACTTCAAATATAAACTTATATTTTTTTTCTCTTTTCCTTTTCCCTCTTTTGATAGGCAAGAAAAGTAAACCAAGCAAATAAAATATTGGTTGTGTCACAGGTGGCACAAAGCTTTTCAAATCATTTTTTAAACAATAAATACCATAATTCACCTGAAATGTTAATATATCTCAAGCCAAAAGAATAGCAAAAGAACATCAAATACTTACTTTAAATAACGTTCGCTTTCTTTTAGTGCATGCAGCTCAAATAGATGTCGTGAGTTCGCACCGAGCACTTCAGTAACTGTTGTCCACTGTATATTACAACACAAGTGTAAATATAGCTTTTCAAACAAAAAAGAAATATTAGCAAAGGTTGCTCCCATCTGATTACATAATTTGCAAATTCCAATCAATGCCAAATTGCCACAGTAATTGGAATTCCATACTCCTTTCCGTCCAGTGGTAATAGTCACTAATAATACTCCCTCCGTTCTCAATTGAAAGTTACACTTTCCACATTTAGGTTCGTTCTCAATTGAAAGTTACACTACTTTGGTATGTTTTACCCATATCTACATACCCTTCCTCCCCTCCACCCATAACCAGTAAACCCCACCCTTCTACCTCTCTCTCTCCTCCACTCAACACCCACCTCCCAAATCCCCCAACCCACTGCCACCGCAGCCTCTGCCTTCCACTACTTCCCGGTCCACCGCCAAGGTCACCGCTGGCCACCAAGGCGACGTCCCTTCCTCCTCCCACTCTCCTCACGCACCCCCTCCCCCACCTTGTAATTCTCTGAAACCTCCCAGGCAGTTTAGACCACACGATATTGAGATCCAACAACATTTCTCTCTTTTAAGTTAGATATCGAATCAGATGACCTTTGAAACAAGACCGGTAATTTTCTTGAACTAATTGCTAGCAAAATCTAACGAAGCTGCCTTCAACGCTACAAATGGAACTCCGTCGACATCGCCGGCGATGGCGAGGAGGTCGTCGAAGGCCAGAGGGGGAGATTGGTGAGGTCAACGGCGAAGGTAGAGGAGAGAGAAGATGAAGGTAGTAGATATGGTACGACTAGTTGGTGGCCATTGGAGAGGAACAGGAGATTGTAGAAAGAGAATGGAAGGGGTGTGGCTTAACACTGGGTTGGAGAAGGAGAGAGGGAGGGGACTTGTATATCCTAATCTAACTTTACAAGGGTTTTTTTGGTAACTTTACCTATTTCCTTATTTCACAAATGAATAGTGCGTGTAACTTTGATTTGAGAACGGAGGGACTATTAGAATGTCATAATTGTACTTCCAACAATACCCTTAATTAATGCAATGATTAGATATAAAACATAATAATATTTTTATACTTCAAATTTCATAGTACTATATCATCATCATCATCATCATCATCATCATCATCATCAGCTCAATTCAAGACCATCGCCTTTTTCCCTTTCTTCTCTCTCTCCTTTCTTTCCCACTTCCCAGGCAAGTCCTACCTGCTTTTCTCATACGCTACAACTATATCAGCAGTGTTTCCCTTCTTGGCTCAGCTGGCCAATAAAAACCCAAACGCCTGTCATGTGTTAAAAAAGGCAAAACAGAAGCCTCTATCTCTGTTTCACTCTATTCTCCTTTCATCTCTTTGCTCTACTCCTCGCTATCCATTTCCCCAACCACTGCTCATCTTCTTCCCTTCTTCTTTCCCTTCTGATTGCGAGAAAACAGAGACAACTACATCAGCAGTATCTCCCTGATACTTCCCAATTTGCATCTGTTTTTCTAAAACAGCGTGAACATCTGGATCTGCAGCCTAGGACAATATTTTGGCCACCAGCAACGGTCTCTTGATGCTTTATAACATCACAAATAACTAGTACATCTTAAATTTGAGGTGTATCACAAAGTCACTACTAATTCCAGACGACAGGAGTAACTAGACGCGCAAGCGCGCACACACACACACACATACAGACACCGACAAACAAAATATGATGAAACCTCAAGCCTTGAGAATCTGCTCACCTCTGAGGAACTGAAGTAGTCAGGCACCATATGCAACTTAGCTTCATTGGGACTCCATCCAAAGGTCTGAGATTTGAAAAAATAGCAATCAGAAACATTAACATTCATTGATCCAGTCCTATGGGAAGCAAACAAAGTATTACAAAATCATCCTCCACAAAAGCAGAGAGAGGGAGAGAACAAATTCTCTTTACATTGCTTTCCATGTACCCTCTCATATAAACTATATTTATTAAATTCTCAACACCCATTAGACATCGATGATGAGCAATGTAAAAAAGCATATGCAAGAATCCTTGCAATTCCAAGTTATAGTAGTAACTTTTTTTAATCCAATAATCAGGGCTTTGTTTTCTTTCTGCCAAGTACCATTCTTCAGATAGGTACAAAAAATACTTTATTACTAGCAATAAGAAATCGCAGCCCTAGATGATTCATATTCAAAAAAGAGCATTCTTGCAGTTTGAACATTTTTACTTATTTATAAATAACATGAGTATTCGAGCTTTGCCCGACTAATCCCATGGACCCTATAGTTAATAGCCCAGGTTAACCTCCAGTATCCGAGCAATCTCACGTGCTACTTCACGCACCACCTCTTTCGCCACTTCCTGCACCACCTTCCGCGCCCCTATATTTCTCAGACTCTCCGACATGAATCCGATACGATACAGATCCGACTCTTAGACATGTCAATTGCTAAATTTTAAGATACAGGGATACGGCAAAATTTCTAGTAAAAATATTTGTTCCAGATATTAAAAATAACTATTTATAACATTGTTCATTCAAGAATAGTTTTACACTCTTCCCAATACTTAATTTACTGAAACTGTAAGCTAGTAACCCTGAAAAAGAAAAGTGACAGCCGTATAACAGTAAAAGAACCTCCTGTTAAAAAAAGTTTGCTAGAAAGTAGAAATAGAAGTGGGACCAGCACATTAACAGTCTATTGACTCGGAAGATGGGATTACTGTAAAACAGAAGCAAGGTGCAGACCAGAAAAAGGGATAAAAATAAAATAAAATAACAGAGGCAAGGAGGAAAGAGGTCGTATGTTCAGAACGGCATCCATGGAGGATGAAGATCAGGCCAACAAAAGCATCTATGGCTTCGCCTCTTTATTTCGACCAATAGCCCTCTTGTTTCGCTAGTTTTCTCCGCCAATCGTTGTTTCAATTTACAGTCTAGGGTTTGCGCTGAAATCTTAATGGCATGAAGCTGAAAGGGGTGGCTCTTTGAGGAAGAACGAAAGTGTCCGGGGGTCGTATCCTACCACCCGGGGTCGACCCGTATGTCGGGTCGTATCCCGTGTCGTCTTGGGTCGACCCGCGACACGCTGCCTCCTTGACGAGTCGAAAAAACATAGGCGCACCACACGCTCCTCTAAGGCCTCGTGCCTGCCCTGTGTATCACGTGTCACCACTGGTCTCTTTAGGAACCCTAGCCGCTGCATAGTATCCTCCTACCACGATCTAGTACCTTGGATATCCTTGCCACCTAATCGCGATCCGGTCATCGCCAGCGGCCCAAAGACATTCTCATGCACGCCACCCCAAACACCGCCCATCAGTCATCTGTTGAAGAAGCACTGGGAACACAGATCGTTGCCGATCTGCCCCTCAACGAGAACCCTAGCTCAAGAAATCGCCCCTTGCCATTGGATCGAACCTTAACCCAGCCCAATTAGTTGACCAAAACACCTCCTTCGCTCAGATCTACTCAGCCTAACAAAAGTGAATCCAAGAATCTCACAAACCCACCATTCCATAGACGCCGGCAAGACCACATGGTGGCACCGTTGAAGTCCCTTCGCAACTATATCGAAGAAACCACCTTTATATCTATGTATTAGTCCATACAACAAGGAACTTTGACACCCCCTATCACGTATCAAGATTCAAGTTTGAAAACATATACATATTCGCTGAAACATTGTGTGTCGGTTGATATTTGGTTCCTTGCCTATGTCAAAGAAACTATCTACACTTTGAAATTTGGATGGTTGATCAGTTCTTCTAAAATATACCAATAAGTTAAAACAGCCATTAAAGGTTAAAATAAGGTAAACTACTTCAAATTGAAGGAGTTATGGTGTGACACAGGGGTATGAAAAACCATAAATTGCCTAATAAGATACCATATGAACAAAGTATGAGGAATATCATGTAAAATATAAATAAGTGGGAAGCATAAAGAGAGGGAGAGTAAAAGAGACCCATATTTTACCTCACGAGAGATGAATATGTCTGGGAATCCAAAATCGATAAAGGCACGATATGAATAGTAGCTGGAAAATACCACGACTATTAAGTTCCCAAAACAAACTCCGAGATAAACACACAATTGAAAAGCATAATCAAAGCAAGAAAGGCGACTGGATAAATTTAGCAAGAGTTCCCATATGGCAAATCCACTTAAAAAGGAAGCATTCCCAAGACAACATGAAGAAAGAAGAACAATCAAGGCTGGAGCCAAAATTGTAAACATTAATCAGGTAGAAAATAATCAGATGACGATGACACATTAACACTGTTTCTTTGTGTAAATCTAACTCAAAGCTTAATTGAGAAGACTGGAAACCACCCCCTCTTGGTGACCCAGAATCAATACAGACGGATAAGCCCTTGGTAAGCCAGGTGCAGCTGGTTGGGAGGGATTTTTAGAGATGAGAATTAATATGCTGTGTTTTTTTTTCCCCATAAATTTGGGTGATTTGGATTCCAACCATGCTGAACTCCGAGGCGTCCATCATGGCATCCTTATGCTTAAAACTCAATCTGGCTGGCCACAACTCAAAGTTTATTGTTGAGAGTGACTCCTCCAATGCAGAAGGTTGGATTATACAGAAAAAAAGGGCCTTGGCAATGGTGGTACTTTTTTAATGCAATAGACAATATTACAGCAGCATTAGCTGGGTCCCAAATTAAACACTATATTTGAGAACAGGATGCAAATTCATTTTTTCTGAAGCAGATCTATTTGTAAGAAAGGGGGGTGGCAGAGATCAATAGCTTTATATTTGGTGCTGATGCTTTGGTTTTCTGCAGTTCTCTCTACAAATTCATTTTTGTTAATTCTTTGTATTGAGGGGGTAATTCTTGGTTATTCCTAGGAGGATTGTGTAATTGGGCCTCGGCATCTTTTGTTGCTACTTGTTGGCAATTAGTTGCCTATAAATAAAAACTAATCTTGCTTTTCAAGAAAAAATAGATAATGTCACATATTGACTCTGCTGCCAAAAACAATCTTCCAGAAAGAATTTCAACTACCATTATTAATGATGAGAAAAAAAAAAATCAAAATACTAGACATAGAGCTTTCCAATAGCTACCAACAACAGACTCGTCTATATAACACTCTTGATAAGGTACTTCATGCATGACCTATCTATAGCATCCATTTTAGACAAAGAACTTTCACTCAATAGTCGCATTTCCCTATGAAAATAATACTAGTATCCAGTCTCTTAATCACATGCAGCTCAGGGAGTTGCGTCAGAAAAACTTGCTGATTTATAAATCAATCAACAAGAGCAAGTGTTGTGAGGAAGATAAGACATATCTAAAAACCAGCACTAAGAGACTTGTATCTACAATTTAAATTCAAATTTTAATGACAAACAATATGCTAAAACTTTCATGATCAGCCACCTGACATGGGAAAGAAAGTAAACACCTGCAAACTTGGAGGATAGCTTTTACCTATCTGACGTTACAAGAATGATAGGGAGGCACTTCTGATTCGCCCCTAAAGAAATTATTCTCCATATTAAACTATCATGGTACATCGATGCAGGAACTGTAGAATCATCAGTGGCAACTGCATTCTTCAAAACCTCTATATTGTTCATTACGAGCTTTGGCTGCCAAAGCAATAAATGGATATCCAACGTTAGAAACTTGACACTCATCCTCAAAAAGAAACTACTATCACTTTGACACAAAAAACAATTATAAAAATACTATAACTCACTGCAGAAACCTAGTTATTCATTAACGCATATCATAGAGGCCATTTGGCCTAGTTGCTTGGATCTTGAGCTTCTCCTTAACAAATATTTCCTCCCCTCCTTCACTTTCTCATCCGCATGAGTTAAATAGAGTTTCAATTTTTAGCCCCAATTTGGCTTCTTAGAAGCTCTTGGGGGAGTAGTAAGTGAAGGAGGAAGGGGAAGGGGGGAGAGATTTATACAGGAGAAACTCACAACCAGGCCAAAATGCCTCTTACGAGATGACTAATTCAACAATCACGTTACAGAACTGAAGATATACAATGCAGTCAGTACCAATTCAACTACCATTTAGGCTTTGTTCTATTCATTGTTCCCATCATGCAATCACTTCAGTAAAGTTCCAACTTACCTTTTCTAACATATTACTATTCATTCGGTTCCCATTCAGTTTAGTTCACTTCAGCACCGTTGAGTAAAATGAGCATAGCCTTAGTTGGTCTATCTACATCAATGTGCACTAATCCATAGAATTGCAATGACATGAAATCAGCATATACACAAAACAATACCTGAAAATGATCCATTTCTGAAGCTGCAGACAACAACTCCAGCAACAAACCAGGCCAATCAGTAGCGGAACTCGCTAAAGTCCTCGAAAATCTACCAGTCCTCTTCATATCTGCAACAGCATTCTCTCTCCACCGCTGCTGAACCCTAATAACCTCTTTAGCCAAACGCAAGGCGACCACCGCCTCTTTCAAATACGAGCTCTCCTCCACCCTCACTGCCTTACCCTTCCCCAACCCCGCAACTCCCTCAATCTCCTTAGCATCCAATTGAGCAGAATACGCGAAAACCGCCCTCTCCCACAACACAGAACCAGAAACCTTCTCCGAAAGGGCTCTTTTCGGGCTCGAATTAGCAACAAGAATTCGCCTAAGAGTGGTATTAAGACCGTGCCATTTGTTGAGAGTAGTAAAAATTTGATGCGATGTAATCAAACCCAGCTGAATCCCCCTCTCAGCCATCGATTCGAGGCACTTCTCAAGGTGGGTTTTGAGGAGAGAGAGTGGGGGCATTGGTGAAGGGCAAGAAGACCAAGAAGCCCAAGGAAAGGACTCGTTGTTAGATGGGTGGTAACCCTCGATTGGTTGCGCAAAATCGACATAGCCCGTAAGATGGGGGCCCTTGTTCCAGCTATCCAGCAAGCCTGCAATAACAAAGATAGAAGATAAGATTAAGATGGCATTAAAGACGATCAATAATAATGGCGATTGATTATGACGATGAGAGAGAAAAAGGAGTTTACGATCGAGGATGAGGGTGGTTTTGCCGACGCCGCGAGGGCCATGGAGGATGAGGGGCTGGTGGACACGGTGATGGTGGGCGTGGTTGTTGAGGACTGTTTCAAGGACTGGTCTTGAGATAATTCGCCATGCTTTTCTTGCAGTCACCATTGAAGCGAAGCTATCGAAGCCAAGTGTATCTCTGATTCGACTGTTGTTGGAAATGGAAATGGAAATGGAAATGGAAATGGAGGAGAGAGAGAGCGTGCAGGAATGGGGTGCGAGGGACGTGGAGGTAGAGTGAGCCTGGAAATTGCTTTACTTAACGGAAGGGTATTTTGGGCACTTCGGATAGCAATTTCCTTGTTTTCTTGATTTCTTTTTTATTTTAGAAAAAAAATTGTCGAAAAATCCTACTATACCAACTTTTTTTTTTTTTTTTTTTTTTTGTGTTAACCCAAACACTTAGGGTCTGTTCTTTTCAACTGAACTGAACTTATTGCGACTGAATTGAACTTATCACGACTGAACTGTACTGAAACTTAACTTAACTTAACTTAATCAAAACTACTACTTCTTATTATTATTATTATTATTATTACTACTAGTTGTAAGCCCATGCGATGCACGGGTTGGAAAGAAAAAAAATTGAATTAAAGCTATTATAAAGTAATTAATGAAATTTTAGGAAAAGAATTCAAAAAGAAAGCCACAATTTTTCTATTTCTATATTATCTAATTCTATATTGATACTTACCTGTTATTAGCGACAATGTTTGTTAGCATCGTATAAAAATTCTTATGCTTCCTCTTTTCAAATCGATAATTCTTAATCGATACTTCTAAAAAGGGGAAGAAAAACAAAAAAGAAAATAGAAACATACCAGGGAGGGATCATTGAGAGTTGTTCATCAATCATAAGCTAAGAAGAGAAATGGAATTAGCTAGGAATACTAACAAAAATAAAAGAAAAAAAAAACTTTATTTGGAGTGGTGGGGGGTGAATTTACTTGAGTTTTAGGGGTGAGAACAAATGCAGTAGAACTATAGTCTTTTTAAACATGCAATGGGACTCTTTATATTTTACTAAAAAAATCATAAATCAAAATTCATATGTGGCACGTGGAAAACTCTTATTTATATGTATGGGACATTAGTATAAGAATTGGTCCTAATAGAACTCTTTTTTTTTTATATATATAATAAACTTATTCTTAAAAAATTAGTTTACTATCTAATATATTGGATCTCTTATGTCTTTAAGATAGGTCTACTTATGCTTTTCCCGAAAAGTTAATACAACAACAACAGAAACGAATAATTAATGCTACAAAGTTGGGAAACAAAGATTGCCTATATACAAAGTGTTTATGTACAAATAAAAGAAATGATACATGCAATAAGAAATATACTACTCCCTCCGTTCTCAATTGAAAGTTACACTTTATGTTTAGATCCGTTCTCAATTAAAAGTTATACTACCAATTTGAGTATGCTTTTTGCCATGAAATTACCTATACATCTTTACCATTAACTTACCACTTGCAAACTTTCTCTCTTATTCAAATGTCACCATCAACCTTTATAAAGGGTATTTTGGATACTTTGCCTCTTTCCTTAAATTTAAAATAAACAGTGCATGTAACTTTTAATTGAAAACGGAGGGAGTACAAAGTAAGAGATGTCAAGTTATGTGATCCTATTAAACAGACCAATTATATAGAATTCATAATACATTCTTGAGACCCCTAAAAACAAAAATAAAAACAAAAAAATACATTCAAGAGAAAACAAAGAACATCAATTAAAATGAAAAGGAAGAAATAAGTACTCCTAATGAAATTCTAATTTTAAGGACTTGATTTGGGATGAGGAGTATAAGGTATGAAAAGCATAAAAAGAAGATGGAATATATGGTTGTAGTGGTTTCCTAATGAAACTCTAATTGTAGTTCTTCTCATTATTGCAGTTTCCTAATGAAACTTTAATTTTAATTATTCTCACGGTTGTGTTTTCAAGGCTTAGCCCAATTCTTATCCCAGTTATTCTTTTATGAGGTGGCCTCATACATGAGACTGGTATTTAGAAGATGTAAAGGTGGTACTTTCGATACTTGGTGGAATACCAAGTACCACGTTTTCTTCTCTAAAGTACCAGGCTTCATAAAAGTTTTTGTGTTCTCATCCAGACTACTTTCATTTTTATTTTTTTTACTTTTATCATGATTATCTTTTAAGATTTCAAAAAAAAAAATCCAAAAAATTGAAAAATTCATACGTGGCACGTCGAAAAATAAAAATCAACCTCCTAAATCTTTAAGTGTTTCTTGAGGGTGCCACATTGGCATCCCTTTGGTGAATAGAAATAATTACCATTTTCCTAAAAAAAAAAAAAGAAAAAAAAATCTCTAAGAATTTGTTATAAGTAAAACCACTCTATTAAACCTCTAAGAATTCTTTTTACCTTTTTTTTATCTAGCATATAGGTCATATTTATCTTTCAGTTGTGCACCTTTTTTGTTTATCTTCTTCTTGTTTTTTAGATTTTTTTTTAGTTTTGGGGGTCAGAATTACTTAATTTTATTAGCATATAATAGTAGGACCCTAATTTTTGCAAAGATGTAGGACTCTAATTTATATTTAAGAAGTTGTATGACTATAACTTATTAAAGATACAATAGGACTCTAATATAATTTTGAGATGTAGTAGAACTCTAATCTTACCATTAGTGGCCAAAAAAAAAAATACATATTGGGAGGGGTAGGGGAAGAATATATAATATTTGTTTTAGATTCCGGTTAAGATTCTAATTTCATCGTATTTATATAGGAGAATTTTTATTTTTACTACATTATAGTTATTAATATAGCTCATAACTTTGTGTGATGCACGGTTTACATATAGATATAATATTTAATTCGCATGATATAATTGGTATCATTCACATTGAGACAAAAAAAAAAAAAAANAAAAAAACTCATCTAAAAATATTGATCTTATTTAACACTAAAAGAAATTGATCTTAATCTAAAAATTGATTTATCTTAATCTTAAAGAGTAGTTCTAGATCATTTGGCACTGTATAATCTAAATATGTATATCAACAAAACATAGTCATATTTTAGATGGACAAATTCTAATTTCTTTTATTCTTATTTTGTAAGCAAACGAACAAACAGAAGATAATACTAAAAGAGCACCAATTGGAAGTTTAAATAACAGTAAAACAATAGCATAACAGTAAGGATTTGAGTGGATAGGGAGGATGATTTTTGTATTCAAAGAGCAATAAGGAGTTATATAATGGTAGACTGTTAATCAAATTTTATCTCTTTGAATTCAAAGTTTATCTTTCATTCCACCAAAGGAAAAAAGAAAAAAAAAATATTTTATTTTTTAAGACTGAATATTTGTGACATGCGACTGCATCACTTCTTTATAATTTTAACCTTTTTTTTGTTGTGTTAAATTTATCTACGAAGTTTCCTATTAAATGTATAATATCCCTTATGTTTATGAATCTGCTTTTACCATCTTATAGTTTATGAATCTACTTGTACCGTGATTATCTTTTCAGATTTTTTAACAAAAATATACAAACAATTGAGAAAATTTATATCCTATTTCTTTTTCTAAAAGATGTAGTAGGACTCTAATATATGTTTGAGATGTATTAGGACTTTACTCTTATCATTAATTTTATTATACTTATTTTCTAGGAGAAGCTTTATTTTATTTTCACTTTATTATAGTTTATTGATGCGCATCAATTTGACAATTATGTTCATATAGGTTAACACAATAATCCACCAAAAGCCTCATTTGGCCGCTCACTTGATGATGATGATGAATGATGATCAAAGAGTTAGAGTCCATTTTCAAGATCAACACCAATTTCATTATGGAAAAAACATATTCAACTCATTTCTTTTATAATAATAATATAGAGTTTTGCTTAACGTTCATAGTACATGAAGAATCTAATCATGGAAATCGGCTCATGTGGAACTTCAACTATAAAGAAGCTAAGAAAACTGCAGCTTAGGACTCTACTCTTATAAATATTGAGAAAGGCATAAAGTCTAGTTCACATATATAATATAATATAATCCTATTACTAATAGACTTTTAATATAACTCAAATTTTGATTACGTATTTTTTCTTTTAGTTACTATATTAATCTAGATCTATATTTTTATTTATCAATATTTAGTTACATATAACCTAGCGTAGGCTTTTCATGATCTCTTAGTTATTTCCGAGCTTATCGTATCCAGTGAAAGGATTCGCCAAGAAATTAATCGATCGACCGGGGTTGGAGTATAGCCTTTATCGGCTCTCCCACGTGACTTCACCTGATCATTTTTTTCCCTCGCTCTTTCAATATTTAGTGCTGAAAGAATGTTGATCATATTCCATCTATGCAATTTATTATTTGTTTGGTTGGACCTTTCTTTTACCGTTTTTAATAACAAATTTTTTATATTGATCATATTCCATCTATGCAATTTATTTGTTAAAATTCTTAAAATAAATCTAATGTTTTATTGAGATTCAAACTCTACTATTCAACTACTACTTGTACAAACTTGTCGATAATTGATTTTTGCCCCGAGTGGATGAATAAGAAAAGTAGACCAATTGCTAAAAAAAAAGAAAAAAAAAGAAAACTCTACTATTCAAATCCTAATAATAATAATAATAATAATAATAATAATAATAATAAGAAGAAGAAGAAGAAGAAGAAGAAGAAGAAAGAAGAAGAAGAAGAAGAAGAAGAAGAAGAAGAAGAAGAAGAAGAAGAAGGGTTTAACCACCTTTAATAATAGGGTATTAAAAAAGAACCACCTTTGTTATAACTTTTTTAAAATAACCAACTTAAATGTTACACTTCATTGATTATAGCTACCTATTGCCAAAATACGTGAGAAAAATATTTTTTCTTCCCGTTTTGCCCTTACCTAATTTTTTTACAATTTGATTTAAAAAATAATAAAAAAAATCAAAAAAAAAATTCAATTCCACCATCCCCATGACCGGCCTCAACCTAGCAGGTTGAAAGAGTGTTTGATTTTTTATTTTTTATTCAAATCAAATGGGAAACAAATTAGGTAAGGGCAAAATGGGAAGAAAAAATGTCCAGGTGGCTATATTCTATAAAGTGTAACATTTAATGTGGTTATTTTAAAAGAGTTATAACAAAGGT
>BSSO01002012.1:0-20863 GCA_030267885.1 Mesembryanthemum crystallinum | reverse complement strand
AGCCTAATTTTAGAATTATTTTGCCAAGCAACCCTTTTCCAAGAAAAACTTCAAAAACTTTCTTATAAATTCCGATTTTTTTAAAGAGAAACCCCCCTTATAAAAGTACTGCGCATTTGAGGGCATTTTGGTCACGTAAGGGTGTTTTGGTCTTTTATGTCAATTTCCACCATAAACAACCCACAAGAGGTGGTTTGAGGGTTCGCAAATTCTTGTATGAAACCGTCTAACTATTAGACGACCTAATATAATAGTGACTTTTTGCAATTTACGGGTTATTTGCTACTTTTTATATCTTATAGTAATTTTTTAAATTACCCTAAATCGTAAAAATGTAGCTCCTTAGTTGATAAAAGTAGCCACTAAATTGCGAAAAGTTATTCTTAGATTGGGTCAAGTTGTATAAATAACCCCTAAGTTACTAAAAATAACGTCTAAATTACGAAAAGTCTCTCTTAAATTAGGTCGTCTAATGATTAGACCGTTGTACAAGAGAATTACTTTTGAGGGTTTTTTGGGGGGCGGAAGTGCTTCAATGAAGGATTTTGTTCAACAAAATTTTTATAAGGAGGTTTCTCTTAAAAAGTGGAAATTTAAAGGGGGATTTTTGGCTTTTTTTCTTTTCTTTTCTGTTTTCAATGTTTGCAATAATGGCCTACTATTAAAAGTGCTAGCTATTGTAGCATAATTACTATAAGCTCTATATAAATGTTAGAAGAAGAGATTATGAAGCACTGATGTACTTGTAGTATTGATTGATTATGAGCGAGCTTTTACATTTGTAATCGTACGTGTTTATACTAGTAAAAGCATTGTGTGAGATTAGTGTCACAATCGCGTGAAAACAGGTGAGACACTCAATCTTCCCATAACACTGCCCCTTCAATGGTTCACCTTGGGTCCTATGTTGCCTCGTTAAAACCTTGCCAGTGAAAATCATATGGGAAATTACCTGGTCGAAGTAATAAGAGTGCAATTCCTATAGTGTTATTTTGTATGCCCTTTGCCTCGTTGAAAACCTTGTCAGGAAAAACCTGCGAGATAAAAACTACCTAATCGAAGGGAAAAAGAGTGCAAATGCTTTGATGCATACGATACTCCCCTGATTTCAAGATACTTCATGTCGATGGCACATTTGGATTCCGCGTATCACCTTCTTAAACTTTTTTGGCGGTAATGTCTTCTTAAACAAATCCGCAAGATTTTCACTGCAAGATTTTCATAAGACTTGACTTGTTAGAAGTCTATCTTTTCTTCCTTATCTAGATCATGAGTGGAGAAGCTCAATGTACCATATGCTTTGTTCTATCTCCATTTATGTAGTCGTCCTTGGTTTGAGCGAAGCACCTAAAGGAAAAAATCGTGTCCTTGGCAAACCTAAGATTTTCACTTTTTGTTTGGTAGCTTCGGCTCTCAATTTTCCAGAACTTCAAACAGAACAATTCCAACTCTCGAATCAAAAGTTATGGTCATTTGAAGGTTTCGGCCCAAAATTGAGCCTAGAACGGTGTCACGGGCCCACGACTTGGCATACGCTCCACGGGTTATTAGCCCATATTCCTAGCTCAAACTTGCCTACACGTCGTCTCACGTAAGATGCAAGTCGATGCGTGTTTTGGCCCGCGTACAACTAGTGAGCAGCTAAACTCACCATGTCCAACCAGTCGCACAAGCTGGCTGGTAGAGAGCGGTGTTATATTCTCTCGCATAACCAAAGTCTTGCAACCTTAGATTCCTCCAATCAATCGAGGCTTTCCCTAACAACACTTGCCTATAGAAGCCAAATATATTAAGAAGGCTCAACCATAACTCTCTTGGTTCGCCCACCAAGAAATACTCATTTTTAAGTTCTTCTTCGAGATAATGTTTCAAGAAATGACAGCTTGTGCCTTTTGTCAATCCCAAGCATCATTTTCTTATTCGATCGTTATTCTAAGGCCCTCTTGCCTTGAGCTGGGTTATGGCATTGATTATATATATATGATATCCTCCTTCGGATATGTTGAGGAGATCAAACTCTCTCTTAGCCACGTTGACCAATTTTCTGATCTTATTCAAAGTTGTTGATTAATATTTTTATATATGGCCTCACTTTCCTGATCCCACGCTTCCCCTTACTATTTTTTATCATTATAATGTTCCACCTCTTCACATATCAGCTGGTCAACAACCTTTGACCGTGCCATCGGCTAGGCGGTCAACCTAGGTCATCGATCAAAACCACCGGCCAGGCGGTAGTCGTCTTGTGGTGGGTCGCGATTTGACCCGTTACAAGGCTTTTCATTACCACTGGCTCGCATTGTTAATGCTGGTTGTTCGTTGGTTCCTCGCCGCTTGCTGCAAGCCTAGATGATCAGCTGGTGGCGGCTATTGATGGCCTATTTGGCTCGCCTCGGTTATGTTTTTTTATCACCTCACTCTGGTCTTTGACGGGGCTAATCGCCTAAAATTGTGATTAGCCGCCAGTCATGGTGGCTCTGGAGAGCCGCCGGACCTGGTGGCTAGTCTAATTATTGGGTGGTCGGGTCTGATTTTTCGATTCTCTTGTTAGGTACAATTTGGGGTGATGGTCGTTCCACTAGTTTGAAGGCTGGCTAAAGTTTTCAAGTGTTTAGGTCACCGAATGTGGCAGCCTCAGTTGAGTGGTTTCGGTCATGGACCATCGTCTTACCCCAATTCTTACCTAGGCTTGACGAGATTATTTTAGTCGATCTGAATGGGCTTAGTGGTTGGTTGGGTTCCGACTTGCAACACTTTGGTCAATGAATCAGCCAATGTGCTAGTACTGGTATTACTTAAATATGGCTATGTATTAACTTACAAGAGCGGGTTCATCATGAAAGTGTGGACAACGGCTTCCCGGGAGACCTTAGCACCCCACAAAGGTTTTTGGTGTGGATGGTGTGTGCATACGATGGACTACTAGGAGGTCGTGTTTGCATGGTGTCTTGGTTGCTTTTATGATTTTGAAATGTCCTGACCTCGTTTATCATGTTTCGTTCGATTATTTGTCGGGGGACTATGCTTAAGATAACGCCACCATATTTTAGGTAATATGGAACCGCTTAATAAAGGGTTTGAACACGAATATCTCGAGAGATATCATGAACAAGTCGATTTTGCGCCCCATTCCTGTATGGGGAATAACTTCTTAAGCTCAATGGGAGAGTGGAGTTCGGGAGTGTGAAATCTATTCAAATGGAACAAAAGCTTTGTCATTGTATTCACGTCATGTTTAACATTTTAGCCCAATTCCTAATTTATGTCAAGGTGGTTTATCACATATTATCTACCAAGAATTGTGTTTTAGCCAAGTGAACATGAGATTCGTTTCATGAATGATTTATTTAAATTTAGAGACTAGTCAAGCCAACAAATCACATGATTAATATTATCTAAGAGTTAATCATGATAATAACATGTTATGCCAAAATAGAAAAATAAATGAAAAAGGATGGAAAAGAGATTGCCACGAAAGTAGTGTGCCCTCGGGTAGCTCCTTGGATTAGAACTCCTTTTACTTGAGTATGATCTTGGCAAGATCTCGATCCTCGGATGTAATGCCCAGCATTTTAAGCTATTTTCGAGAAATTAAAAACCAATATTTTAGTATATGTAGAATTTTTGAATAAACAGACTGTTCTAAAATAACTATTCTGATTATCAGTTTATCTTTGCGAGAGATTTCAGAGTCAGAATAGCATGCCCACTGATAGGAAAAATGAGTCTGATAATTTAATTAAATTGGTTATTACTAGAGTTTAAGAAAAATTTACACATGATTAATATTATCTAAGAGTTAATCATGATAATAACATGTTATGCCAAAATAGAAAAATAAATGAAAAAGGATGGAAAAGAGATTGCCACGAAAGTAGCGTGCCCTCGGGTAGCTCCTTGGATTAGAAACTCCTTTTACTTGAGTATGATCTTGGCAAGATCTCGATCCTCGGATGTAATGCCCAGCATTTTAAGCTATTTTCGAGAAATTAAACACCGATATTTTAGTATATGTAGAATTTTTGAATAAACAGACTGTTCTAAAATAACTATTATGATTATCATTTTATCTTTGCGAGAAATTTCAGAGTTAGAATAGCATGCCCACTGATAGGAAAAATGAGTCTGATAATTTAATTAAATTGGTTATTACTAGAGTTTAAGAAAAATTTACAGTTAGAATATGTTATAATATGATGTTAGATATTTTGGTTAGTAAAAGAGATGAAAGAAAATGAAAAGGAAAAACAGGAAAAGGGAAGAGGAAGAGGAAATTCTAAAAGGAGAGAAATGGGGGGATGAATATGAAAGGGCCAATGAGAATTTGACAGTAAGAAATGACACTTGCCAATTGAGGAATGTTTTAAGGGAACACTTGTCATATTAAGGAAATGATGAGAGAGAAATCTAGAGAGTTCAGTAAAAAAAAATCTAGGAGTCCTTACTCAAGGAAATCCCTTGTCAGCTCTTTGGAACCCAGTCTCTTTCTCCTCTCACCATCAGACACACACTCTTTCTCTCTCTTTCGTTTAATTCTTTCTTCACCTCTCTCCGCCTCACTGTTTCCACCATTTACAACACCACCATCATCTTCACCACCTCCCGCCAACACCACCATTAGGAGCTCTCTACCATTCACCATCATCATCGCACGTCATCACCTACCGCCGCAAATAGCAACACCAGCAACAGCACCATGACACCACCAATCCACCGCCCCCACTTGCTTCTTCTCTCTGTTTCTAACTTCACCCATCAGCAACGACATCACCAACGTAGCAGTGGTCGCAAGTCAGCCGCCCGATAGCCTCATTTCATCCATAATTTGGGTAATTTGTTAAACCTTAAATTTATTTTAGAAATTCAGATTATTTAGAGATCTAATTTTAGTGTCATTTGGGTTATTTTTGTAGAATTAGAGATTTAGTTAGTGAGCATTGCTATCAGGATGAAGGAGATGATCGCTAATAGTAGAAGGATTCGGTTGATGAGAACACGCTATTGAGGTAACCATTAAGCCTACCAACACACGACTCCCCCTTTAAAACTAATTTCTCATCAAGTTATGTGACTGGATGTTTATTGTGTGCATTTGAGAATCGTGTAGATGCTAGTAGGTTCATATTGATTTTTAGTTAATATCAATTGAGATGGGTATGATATATGAAATCATGTTGTTAGTGGTGAAATTGGGTAAATAAAAGGTTAATGGAAATATTGATGTATAAATGTATAGTTTGTGAAGTTTTCTAGTATTTACATAATTTATTTGCTTGGATTAAGTACCCTAAACCTTCCATGTTTAAGTATAGCGAAATGGGTCTTTGAATGGCTTAAAGTGACTGAAACATAACTCATACACCTGCTGTCTAGATCATAAAGCTTCAGTAAAACAAGGTTTATAAAGCTTGATATGGCTTTTGTTATGTGAGTTGCATTATAGACATATATGGGGTTATGTATATTGAATTCGAAGCATGTTTTATTGGCAAAAATAGTGTTAAGATTGAATTAATTTGATGTGCAAAGAATATGAGCTGCAAGTCTATAAAAGGAGCAAGATTTACAAGAAAAATAATGAGAAGTCGTAAGCCAAATGAGAGAGAAGTAATGAGTTTAAGAGTAAAATGAGAAAGGTGTTTTAATGACATGTTCTTGCAAGTTTATTGATGTGTTCTTGTAAGCTTAAATGAGTTATGAGACTGTGATATGGCCAATGTTTGAAAGAAAGATGATTATTCAAGCTATTAATCACTTAAAGTGAAATACGCACTGTGGGTAGTTTAGGCCTTGGGTACTACAGTTATGAGTTTCGGGTGACGTCCCACATGAGTTTCGGGCCCCAGAAGTGGCCATGTCCCCCAGATGTGGACAACAGATTGCAGATATCGCCCAGAAGTGGCTAAAGCCCCCAAAAGTGGCATATGACCCCCAGAAGTGGAGGCCCTAGGAACCTAACTCCCTTGTGCCAAGCTTAATGAGTTATGATTATGAGAAAATTAAATAAAGTCACTTATATTACTTGAGTTAATTAAATAACCAATTCATCGGTTAAATGAACTAAAGGTAAGTAAGGTAAGCTGTGATTGATTGATTGCATAGCATGAAAATGGTTTTCTAAACGATTTTACTATTTCCCTCTCATCCCCGTTTTCAAAATGAATTTTCAAAACCGTTTTTACACGGTAGAGTAGTGGTTACTTAGCTTCGACTAATTCATAAATGTTTTATTTTTTAGGTAATGATCTAGATTGGGCTGGGAGCATGTGAGGACATTTCACCTAGTATAGTAGTAGTAATTTAATACTTGTATTTGCTTAAATGTATTTTTAATGTAACTAGTAGGTTAGCCTTGTATTTATTCATAGAAATACGGCGGTAACTCCCTAGAGTTAAACTGATAGTAGCTTCTGCTTGAACTGGTACTTTTGGGATGCCTTGGCTGAGCCAGGCTTGGTTTTTGATGATTATAAACATGTATATTTTTATATGAACTAGTTTGCAGGTTTGATTTTCTTAAGCCGAAATGGCTGGGTTGTACATTTTTAGGGGAAACTCTGCCGAAATTCCGGCTCGAGTTTATATAATTAACTTATATATTTATTAGAAATTTCTGGGGTGTTACAAAGTGGTATCAGAGCAGTTCGCTCTTTGGTTTGATGCAAGGATCGTATGATCTAAGAGTTTGTGTTAGATATAATGAACTAATAAGACGAAGTAAAAATGAACGTAGGAATAAAAACTCAAAAGTCGTCTAAGAGTGAGTGATGGGTAGATCTTTAGTTTTAAACTTTGTATGTGTGTTAAAGCTTGAAATGCATATTAGTTATTTTAAGTGCTTCAAATGGTTAATGTTTGTGTATGTTACTTTAATGCTATGTATTTTGGACTCAGAAAAGAGTTATTTGACATTAAAAATGCATGATGATCAGTGACTAAGTATTGTGGTCTATGAATTGGTTGAATTCTTTGCATTGACATGAGCTGTTGGTATTGTAATAGAGATATCCCATGTGTTTTAAGAAAATCTATACTTACATGTGGAACTTGTTGTGATTTTGTAAAAGAAAGAATGAAAATACATAAGTGACTAGTGATCTATGTGGTTAATGTGAAGTCTTTAAAATCAAGATATGAATTTTTCTTGCTAATGGTGTAGATATGAATGGACATAAGTATAAGAAACCATATTCTACAACTTGAGTTAACTATGTTGAAATAAATATAGTTATACTACCTGTATACATACCTATAAGCTTTGTTTGTATTTAGAAGTGTCTTTGTTGACCTTTGCGATTAGTAGTAGCTCTTTATGATTTAATTTTGAGGTTAGAACTAATATAATATGGTAGGATTAATATAGGTGTTAGTCAAATTGAAGTGGATATTTGAGGAGTCGGAGTTGAGATGTTATTTGATGATATTTAATTAAAGAAAATGAGAAAGGGAGATATAAGAAGAGATTTGGTTGACAATAAGGTGATTAAAGATAAAATGAGCTTGTATTGGTGACTAATAACTATGGAATTATAAATTGGAACGCATTAGGTGTAACTAGTTTATTGAGGAATGAGCTAAGCTAATGAGGATACATAGAACATCAAGTATGAGCTTTGGGTTAAAAGAAATGAGGTTGAGTTTTGGCATACGTTACACAAGATACTTGGGATGTAGAACTATGGTGTTAGAGTTACATTATAGGATTGTGATGATTGAGTTGGTGGACATATATTATTATTTTGTAGAGGAGGATACAATGACACACAATGCTTGAGGTTTATACAGTGTATAAAGTGTTAAAGAAGAAGGTTGAGAATTTAGAAGAGTTTGAGTTTTGGTTAAGATAACATACGAGGTATGAGGGATCGATAGAATTAACACCATTTGAAGGGTCCAACCTTTCACAAATGTGAGAAAGAAGGGTCCAACCTTTCAAATGTGACATAGAAGGGTCTGGCTCCCCTTTCCCGGTAGGAATAGGATGACGTGGCAGCCGGAAGGTTTATTTTTTATTTTCAAAAATGCATTTATCAATTTTAATTGTTATTTCCCTCTAAATAACCAATATTACCCCTCACTTAAAACTCTCCCTCCCTTTTTTCTTTCCCCCTCTGTCAACAGATCCCCACTTAAAGAACACATGATACACACCTGACTTTTAAACGCCCCACTCACCCTTTGCGTTTAAGTATTTAACTGTTTAAAACTAGCCGTTAGAACAACCCCCCTCCCTTTTTGCATCTCCAACACCAGGTCCCTGCTACTGCTACTGTATATAACCTCCGCCTCCTTTGCTACTAAAACTAACCTCCCCTGCCCTCTGCTGAAGAAACAACAACAGCCCCTCCCTTTCCACTCCCTTCCTATTTGAATCTTCAAATCAAAAGCTACCCCCTATTCTGATAAATAATACCTGCAGCAAAAACAACAAAAAACCATGGAGAGGCATAACATATATAGGCATTCAAGGGGAGAAGGGAAAATTTTGTGCACATGTGGTGCAGTAGCAAAGAGGCGAATTTCAGGCACAATATATAACCCTTTAAGAAGGTTTTTTAATTTGTCCAAATTACAAAAAATATAGGGGGTGTGATTTGTTTGACTGGATTGATCAACCACTTTGTGCTGAAGCTGCAAGAGTGTACCTTGATATGCATAACAAAGTTGAAGAGATGGAGATGTTGAAGGGGCAATTGAAGAATGCAAAGAGGCAGATTATGTTTTTCAAAATTTGTGTAGTGTGTGTGATTGTGGCTTATGTTCTATTCATGTAAAATATTGAATCATTCATGAAATAAAAATTCTAGTTCTTATTATTCTTTTTCCATAACATCAAAAACTCAAATTCAAATCAACATTTCTGAAATGACCAACAACTCACAGGCGAGAATTCAGAAGACATAGTTGAAAATTTAGGTTCACAGACCTCAAAAAGACTCACATCAAGTTCATAAGCAGTAGAATTAATTTATCACAATCTAAATACCACTCCCTTGTGCTCCTGGCAGATTTGTATTGTCCTTAGATCCCATAGACCTCCTAGCCTGTTGCATTTGATCCTGAACAAATAGTTGAAGTTAGTGAATGAATGTGGTGAATTGAAGGAAGTAAATTGAAATAGAAGACTCCAAACTAACCTGAATTGGTTGACTTGTTGTGCATTGCTTTCCCATGTAATCCACAAATGAAGTTGTAAATCTGCCATTATGTTGAGGCAGTGGAGGGGGAGGTAGTAGAGCATGAACATTTGAAGAAGCCTTCACAATATAATACAATAATTAAGCTATGTAATTAAATGAATTAATTAGTTAAATGAGAAGTTAAGAGTAATAAGAATAACCTAAATGGTTCCAGACTCATTGTAGATAGATAGCCATTTGCCTCCTCAAATTAGCTGCAGCTTCTGGTGGAATATTAGGAGTAGAATTGGTGGTGTCCAAGCTGAGGTTGAGGTCAAAATCAGACATGGTATGTGAGGTATTGGACTATCCAGTAGCTGCAGTAGCAGATGTGGAAGACTTTTTCTTTTTTTTGTGGTTGATTTAGTAGGTTGTGGTTGGCTAGTTTCTTTGTTCTTGCAAGTTCTTCTGTTGTGTCCACTCTCCCCCACATTGTTTGCATATTATAACCATTCCTTGCCTCCTAACTTTGATTGTTTTATCACTTTTCTCGCCTTTCTCAAACCTTCTATTTGTCTTAGGCCTGTGAGCAACCAATGTCTTCAATGATGGAGGTTGTATTGCTTCTTGATTTGTCATTGGCCACTCATTAGGTCCTTTTAGAGGTTCTATGGACAAACTATAAGCTTTCATGTAGCT
The DNA here is from genome assembly GCA_030267885.1 of Mesembryanthemum crystallinum. NCBI lineage: Eukaryota > Viridiplantae > Streptophyta > Magnoliopsida > Caryophyllales > Aizoaceae > Mesembryanthemum > Mesembryanthemum crystallinum. The sequence goes on along the minus strand of BSSO01002012.1, from coordinate 11,045 downwards.
GTCCTTGTAGTAACAAGGATCCACATAGTGTTCTAGCTTCTCTCCACCCAACCCAAATTGCTGCTACTACATGGTTGTAAGGGATGCCACTCAACTGCCATGCCCTACAACTGCACTTCCTCTCCATTAAATCCACCACCAATCTATCTTGTCTATTCCCAGCTCTAACTCCAAACATCCCACCACCACTCCATATGGCCTGCCAACCCCTAGCTTGAATCTTGGCCTCTTCTAACTTCTTATTAGGTGTAGGAAAAATAACAATGTCCTTAGCTGCCATTGCTTCACTTTTTCAAATGGTGTCTCTTCATTAGAGACTCTCTAACGCCTTTTAACATGCTAATAATTGGCTTGTGTCTGTTAGGCAAAATGTAGGCATTAAAAGCCTCACACATATTGTTGTCAACACTATCAACCAAGCTACTTTCACTGAAGAATGCCCTACACCACTTAGTAGGATTTTTTTTAAGCACATCTTCAGTGGTAGCAGCATTGATACTTCTGAAATCAGCCACCTCTTTGTCCCATTGGCCTTGAGTAGTGGATTTTACAAGCCTCCAAAATGCTCTCCTATAATGATGTCCACCCCCATGTACACCTCTGAAGTTGGCATATACATGCCTAGCACAAACTCTCATCTCTGCACAAGGGAATAGAGTGGCAATTGCATTAAAAAGACCCTTTTGTTGGTCACTCATGATAGTGTAACTAGTACCATCTCCTATATTCAGGTCAGCAGCAAGCAACCCCATAAACCAAGTCCAAGTTTCTGTGCTCTCCACTTCAAGTACAGCCCAAGCAATGGGATACATGATTATTCCCATCTCTTCCAATAGCTACTAGCAGTTGTCCCCCAAAAGGACCTTTTAGGAAGCAGCCATCAAACCCTATAAATGTCCTACACTCTTTCAGAAATCCTTCTTTCAATGCATGAAAACATATGTAAATCCTCTTGAACACTTTGTTATCTAAATGAAGTTTCACTGTGTTTAAAGGATTAACCCTAAGTATCTCAGCAGCATATCTATGAATTTGTCTGTATTGATCTTCATAATCACCTAACACTATCTTTTGAGCCCTTTTCCTGGCTCTAAAATCCTTAAACCTAGATACCTTCAGCCCAATTTTAGTAGATATAATCTCATGTATCTCTTCCATCCTCCAATAAGGATTTATCCTAAATCTGCTCAAGTAAAATTTAGCAATCCACTTTGAGCTTAACATCCTCATCTTGTAAAGTCTTCCACATGTATGCTCATCAACCAAAGTCTTCACTTGGAATGTGGTAGAGTTACCTAACCAAGAACCCCATATTTTCCAAGAACAACCCTCTACTTTGCATTTGCATGGCACCAATCTTTTTAGGACTGTTTTTTGTGTAAATTATCTCCCTCTCCATAAAAATACAGTAATTCTTAATTGCTTGTTTGAACTGATTATGGTTTTCAAACTGTTGATCCCTAAACTGAAAACAGTGTGCTCAAGTCTAGTTTGAGGTCTATATGGTTCACCTACAAAAGGTTGGTGCCTATCTTCATCATTTGAGTGAGTTGGGGAATCCAAATCTGAGCTATCAGCATAATCACTCCCATTTCCTTCATCATCTCCCCACGCTTGTAACTTAATTTGAGGCAACTTATCTAGCTCTTCTTGAAACAACCTCTCTTGTGGTATCAACATGAACTCCCATTTCCCTCCCATTTAAAATCTCATCATCAACCTCATCCTCTGAATACCCTCCACTGCCTTGCCATTCATCAAAATTGCCACCAACATTAATACTCTCTAACCCCCCACTGTTTAGCATGTTTAGGAGAGGTGTATTGCTATTCAAAGCATCTAATTCTGAATCATGCTCAGTGTAAACATGCATAGCAGAATAAGTCTTAAGCATAGCAACTCATCCTCTCTTTGACCAATTAGAACCCTTAAACCATCCTCAAAATCTTTCCCATGAGTAAGAAAGTGCATTTTGGAGATGTTTATATATCCTAACCCAAATATTTTTAAATGAACAATCATAGGTTATAATTCATCTTCACTAAATTTGAAAATAGTAATTGCACCACCACAATAACGTAATTTTGGATTATGTTTCGATTCCCCACCATGGTGGAGAACAATTTCAACCATAATATAAATCTGTGAACAACAAAAAAAAAAAAAAAAAAAAACATAATCTTAAACCAAATTTCAGATAAACCATCCATTTCATTTCACAATAAACATTTCATTACATAATTCATCATTTCATACATTTTTGTCACCTATTTACATCCCTAATTTTGTCAAAACAGTGACATTGAATTAGCAAAAACAAATCCTTCAATGTCACACAATCAAAATGCTTTGATAAAACCCAAAATAAGCCCACTACACACACCTAAGCCTATCTACACTGCCCAATATTACCCCAATACAACCCTAATAATGGCCCATCTGAAGAAGGACATATCCCAACTCTCCCCTCCAACGCAGCCTAGCCTCAATTTCACCTATCACATGGACCACATCCAATTCAAAAGCAAGCACCTCCCAAGGATCCATCACTTCCTTTTCCTCTGGGCCTCTAAAGACCAAACTATGAAAAGCCATCTACCTCCACTGCTTGTTGCACTCACTGCATGCTCTGAGTGAGCCCAAATCAAGCCTAGTCAAAACGTGGGCCTCCAAAACATCCACCAAACTGGGCTTCGTAGTTGTATCCATATCTAACCTTAGGAAAATCAAGCAATGAATTACTAATCTGATTTTTTACATCATACATAACTCCATTTTTTAAGCCCTAAAAAGCAATCCCCAAAAGAAGTAATTTTTAACAACAAAATCACTAAAAAAAAACATAACCATTTCTATATCACTATAATCTAAGCATGCATTTTCAATGAAGTCCTTCATCTTCAACAATGGCGGGAGAATTTTTTTTTTGGGAGAGAGGGTTTTGCAAGCTTCGGGGTAAGAGCACTAATGATGGGATGTAACAGGGGAGGGAAATTTAAGGGGTTTACTTAGCCAGGTAATAAAATAGAAGGATTGATCAATCTGTCCTTTTTAAAACAGAGGCACCCTTGGTATTTCACCCAAAAATGAGGTTTTTTATTTTTTCTCAATTTTTTTTTCCTTCCTTCCGGCTGCCACGTCATCCTATTCCTACAGGAAAAGGGGAGCCAGACCCTTCTATGTCACATTTGAAAGGTCGGACCCTTTTTTGTCACATTTGTGAAAGGTTGGACCCTTCAAATAGTGTTAATTCCGGATCGATAAAAAAATGAGTACTCGTACCATGGTAGGAAATAATGAGCTTAGAAGCTATGTTCAAACATTTAGTTTTGGGTTGAGTGAATATAAGGTGCCACTAAATGGTAAGAGTGAAGAACACAATATTATAATTGGAGTCTTGAGTTGCTGAAAACAACACCCAATTCACAGAAACCTAGAAGAAAATCATGGCTTGCTTTTGAGGCACATTACTGGGCACTCATTAGACACAAATTTATTGATGATAAAGATGGTGATCTATAAGGATAAAATTCGAAAGTATGGTATGGGAAATAAGAAACGAAGTATGAGAAACATAATGGGAGTGAGTTATCAAAATGGAAATGGCAACACTTGGGATGAGATTTGTCGTGATCGAAGTTAGAAGATGAGTTTTTGCATGATAACTGATGGAATCAGTGAGGAAAGCTTGATTTCTGTAGCTAGTAATTATAGGTTATTACAAGAAAGTAAGCGGAAAGAGACTTGAAGGGATTGATCTTTTTATAAACATATTAGGATACAAGCATCGAGAAGGAGTTTTGGGCTAAGGTGTAAGGTGCTCAAATCATAAATAGTGAAGATTATAGAATATAAAGGAAAGAGAGAAGAAGAAGAAGAAGAAGATTTGAAGATACGCTTTATGAGTTTGGGTTTTCTAGTAAAGATCGTCTATTACATGTTCATTATAAGATTCTTGGAGGGTTATATGAGGATGGAATCGGTAAAGGATGTAATACATGCTAGGTATAGTGAAAAGGAATTTGGCGTGTAATTTTTCTCAATAGAACTCTTAGAACCTGATGATGTCGAGGTAATTGAAACTACAAATTGGGAAGTTGTGAACAGATGTTATGAGCTAGATCTAAGGTTGAGTGAAGTGTCTTTGTGAATAGGTCGAGTGCTTATAGCTCTTAGGGAATTATGCTGTATATGGGTTTTATCTTTAAAAATACTCCCTCTGTTTTTTTATAAGTGTCGTTTTCGCTTTTCGAGGTTGAACTTTGACCACCAATATCTCTCAAAATATATAACTAAAAATTATAAAAAGTATATAGTATGAAAGTACTTTTTGATACGAATCCAACAAATAATTTTTCATATTGTGAAACAAAGTAAATTTTTCACAATTTAATAGTCAAACTTGGACACGAAAATCTAAAACGACATTTAAAAAAAAACGGAGGGAGTAGATGATAAGCATACCTAAAGGCGATATAAGAACCTAAAGGTAGATAAGTTCTGAGGGAATTGAGAAGATCAACTTTGGTGCTATTTGTGGACAATCAAGATGAGACCAATGGGTAAGTATTCTTGTATGATATTGGATTAGATAAGGAAACTTTTGGGATAGAAACTTCCTTTCGAGATCATACTGTAATTGGGACCTATTTTAGTCATTTAACTAATATATACTTTGGGATTTTAGTTGATCACCAACTTTGGGAATACTTGTTGAGTGGGAACTTTCCTTTGGGACCGTAGAGTGAATATATTGGGATTACGCAGTATTTCAATATTGGTGACCTATCTATCTCTTTGGGTATAAACTGTTGGCAGATTTGGGGACATGTGAGATTGAAATCAATCGGAATCTATCTAATATCTTTAATCACTAAGGCAATTGAGGTGAAAGATCAAACTTTGGGAATGAATGTTGTGTAAGAACCTTCTTTTGAGATTATAGGGTGAAATCTATAGAGTTTGTGACTTAGTTCAAATATTGGTGATTCATCTATTTCTTAGGATACTAGTGGTTAACTGATATAGGATATTAGAAGTTCAAATCATTTGGAGTTTTCTACCTTAAGGAGTTTTGAGCTTAAATCATAATTTTTTGGGAACGTTAAACTTACACTAAGGTAACATAAAGGAAGGGAAGCACCTAGAGTGCATTGGGTTCTATGATATACTTTTGGGTATAGACAACCACTTCGAATCTTAAGAAATGCTATGGACTTGGGAAACTATTTATGAATGTTAGGCATAGAGAATATCACTTTTATTGGAGTAACAAGAGGCTGTTTGGGGACATATTAATTTCTTTGAGAAGAGTATAAGGTCTTAATTTTTGGTATTACAGCTAAATCAGTTGAGTAACCCGGGGCTTTGAGGTTTACAGCCAGTGAGCTATACATACATTATAGGGACCATCGGAGAATATGATTCGTTAAGGGTGGTGAGACATGAGTTATAAGGAAACATGTACGCTCAAGTTAAGTTTAACCACTTAAGAAGTTGAAACTTATTTGAAGGTGGTGAATTATGAGATCTTGTGAACTTTCTTATTGAGTTTTGTGATTGAGTGAGGATATTGAGCAGTTATAGATGGAGTCAATTGTCCACAAGAGATAATGTGCTTTCATTATGCATTTGAGCAAGTTTCGAGGACGAAACTTATTTTAAGGGGGGTAGAATGTAATGACCAGCATTTTTAAGCTATTTTCTAGAAATTAAAAATCAATATTTTAGTATATGTAGAATTTCTAAATAAACGGACTGTTTAAAATAACTATTCTGATTATCAGTTTATCTTTGTGAGAAATTTCAGAGTTAGAATAGCATGCCCACTGATAAGAAAAATGAGTCTGATAATTTAATTAAATTGGTTATTACTAGAGTTTAAGAAAAAATTACAGCTAGAATAAGTTATAATATGATGTTAGATATTTTGGTTGATAAAAGAGATAAAAGAAAGTGAAAATGAAAATGAAAAAAAGGAAAAGGGAAGAGGAAATTCTAGAAGAAGAAATGGGCGAATGAAGATGAAAGGGCCATTAAGAATTTGATAGCAAGAAGGGACACTTGCCAATTGAGGAATGTTTTAAGGGAACACTTGTCATATAAAGGAAATGATGAGAGAGAAATCTAGAGAGTTCAGTAAAAAAAATCTAGGAGTCCTTACCACTTAAGGAAACCCCTTGCCAGCTCTTTAAAAACCCAGTCTCTTTCTCCTCTCACCATCAGACACACACTCTTTCTCTCTCTTTCGTTTAATTCTTTTTTCACCTCTCTCTGCCTCACTGTTTCCACCGTTTACAACACCACCATCATCTTCACCACCTCCCGCCAACACCACCGTTAGGAGTTTTCTACCGTTCACCATCATCATCGCAGGTCATCACCTACCGCCACAAACAGCAACACCAACAACAGCACCATGACACCACCAGTCCACCGCCCCACTTGCTTCTTCTCTCTGTTTCTAACTTCACCCACAAGCAACGACATCACCAACGTAGCAGTGGCCGCAAGTCAGCCGCCCGGTAGCCTTATTTCATCCACAATTTGGGTAATTTGTTAAACCTTAAAGTTTAATTTGGAAAGTCAAATTATTTAGAGATCTAATTTTAGTGTCATTTGGGTTATTTGTGTTGAATTAGAGATTTAGTTAGTGGGCATTGCTATCAGGATGAAAGAGATGATCGCTAATAGTAGAAGGATTCGGTTGAGGAGTACACGCTATTGAGGTAACCATTACGCCTACCAACACACGACTTCCCCTTTAAAACTGATTTCTCATCAAGTTATGTGACTATATGTTTATTGTGTGCATTTGGGAATCGTGTGGTTGCAAGTAGGTTCATATTGATTTTTAGTTAATATCAGTTGAGATGTGTTTGATATCAAAACATGTTGTTAATGGTGAAATTGGGTAAATAAAAGTTTAATGGAAATATTGATGTATAAATGTATGGTTTGTGAAGTTTTCTAGTATTTACATAATTTATTTGCTTGGATTAAGTACCCTAAACCTTCCATGTTTAAGTATAGCGAAATGGGTCTTTTAATGGCTTAAAGTGAGTGAAACATAACTCATATACCTGCTGTCCAGATCATAAAGCTTCAGTAAAACAAGGTTTACAAAGCTTAATATGGCTTTTGTTAAGTGAGTTTCATTATAGACATATATGGGGTTATGTATATTGAATTCGAAGCATGTATTATTGGCAAAAATAGTGTTAAGATTGAGTTAGTTTGATGTGCAAAGAATATGAGCTGCAAGTCTATAAAAGGAGCAAGATTTACAAGAAAAGAATGAGAAGTATTCATAAGCCAAATGAGAAGGAAGTAATGAGATTAGGAGTAAAATGAGAAAGGTGTTTTAATGACATGTTCTTGCAAGTTTATTGATGTGTTCTTGTAAGTTTAAATGAGTTATGAGACTATGATATGGCCAATGTTTGAAAGAAAGATGATTATTCAAGGTATTAATCACTTAAAGTGAAAGACGACATTGTGGGTAGTTTAGGCCTTGGGTACTACAGTTATGAGTTTCGGGAGACCTCCCACACGAGTTTCGACCCTCATGAGTGGTCAGGCCCCCAGAAGTGGCCATGTCCCCCAGAAGTGGACAACAGACTACAGATATAGCCCCCAGAAGTGGCTTATGACCCCCAGAAGTGGTCAAGAGTTTAAATGCCCCCAGAAGTCGCCATGTCCCCCAGAAGTGGACCCCCCAGAAGTGGCTTTTGACCCCCAGAAGTGGTCAAGAGTTTAAATGCCCCCAGAAGTGGCGGCCCTAGGAACCTAACTCCCTTGTGCCAAGCTTAATGAGTTATGATTATGAGAAAATTAGATAAAGTCACTTATATTACATGAGTTAATTAAATAACCAATTCATCGGTTAAATGAACTAAACGTAAGTAAGGTAAGCTATGATTGATTGATTGCATAGCATGAAAATGGTTTTCTAAATGATTTTACTATGTCCCTCTCATCCCCGTTTTCAAAATGAATTTTCAAAACCGTTTTTACACGGTAGAGTAGTGGTTACATAGTTTCGACTAATTCGTAAATATTTTGTTTTTCAGATAATGATCAAGATTGGGCTGGGAGCATGTGAGGACGTTTCACCTAGTATAGTAGTAGTAATTTAATACTTGTATTTGCTTAAATTGACTTTTAATGTAACTAGTAGGTTAGCCTTGTATTTCTTCCTAGAAATACGGCGGTAACTCCCCAGGGTTAAACTGACAGTAGTTTCCACTTGAACTGATACTTTTGGGATGCCTTGGCTGAGCCAGACTTGGTTTTTGATGATTATAAACATGTATATTTTTATATGAACTAGTTTGCAGGTTTGATTTTCTTAAGCCAAAATGGTTGGGTTGTACATTTTTAGGGAAAACTCTGCCGAAATTTCGGCTCGAGTTTATGTAATTAACTTATATATTTATTCAAAATTTTGGGGTGTTACATCGAAGGATGTAAAGAGGGTGCTTGAATAGTGTTTGATTTTGTGGTGCTTAGGTGTGTTTTGTGATGCTTGGATGCAATTTGTGGTGCTTGAGTGTGATTTGTGGTGCTTGGATGCAATTTGTGGTGCTTGAGTGTGATTTGTGGTGCTTGGGTGTGATTTGTGGTGCTTGGATGTGTGTTTGGGATGAATTTGGTTGAAAGTGGAGATGATTTTTGTGGTGTAAGGTTGAAGGAGGATGGTGATGGAAGTGTATTTGGCTCACTCTATCTCTATTTGGGCATATTAACTTTGTTTTGGCCTTTTTATGATTATGTTGGAAGTTCCCTCTAATCAATTTGGCTTGCTTGATCTTCCCCTCCCTTGAAATGAAGGTGGAAGGGAGTTTATACAGTGGTAGGAAGTGGAAAATGGAAGAAAAGGGCATGAGAGGGCAGAAAAGGGCACGAAACGGGTAAACTGGGCACTGAAATGCCCTGCCTGTCATGTCTACCCGGGCCGCCGGGCATTTCTCCACCCAGTCTATGGTGGGGAGACCGGCCTGGTGGTGGGGCCCACCAGGTTAGCCGGTCTTACCACCGGTTGACCGGTGGGAGCCGCGCCGAACCGGTGCCGCCATTATCCCCGGTCTCGCGTTTTTATTACGTTTTTAGTACAATTGGGATACGCGGACCGTTTTTTGATGCGTGTGATTGGTCGACATTATTTTCGGGAATATTCCGTGGGTTGCGGGTCAGGTTATGGACTCGTGGGACCGGTTCAAGCTCGGTTTTGGGCTGAAAAAACTTTAAATGCTCATAACTTTTGATCTGGGACTCCAATTGAGGAGTCGTTTGAAGTTCTGGAAAGCTTAGAGCAAGGGTTACAAGATGAGAGGAAAATTTATGAGAGAGGAGCCAAGGTTGAGATCTTTCCTTTGGTGTTGATCATTTCCAAGTCGACTATTGTTATCGTCATCGGGCGGGGCGAGTACTTAGGAGACACCGATTAGTGTGTCTACAGAAAGATATGTTATTCTGCTTAATTACAATATGTATGTAATAATTGTAAATTCCAATTAAGATGGTGTTGATCCCGTTGTTTTGGTGATCGTCGGTAAACAATTTAGGAAATCTGAAAGCTAAATTCTCTTTTGATTTTCTAATGTAGAGAATCCGAAAATTAGTTTTGGCAATCACAGAGCATACTCTTTCAATACATAATTTTTGTAATTAGATATAGTTTTACCTTGGTATTTTAAGTTTTTGCTTGATATTGCAAGTGGTGTTGATAACATGTTGTAAGATCAGTGTATGAATAGAAGAATATATTGATAAGTATAGATGTACTTGTAGTATATATTGATCGATTATGAGCAAGGTTTTACTGTTATTATTGTACATCTCAGTGGCGGAGCCAAAATTTTATTATTGGGAGGGCCAACATAAGAGTGTAAAGTATCTGATAGAGATTTTCAACACGGCAATCAATTAATTTGTTAAAATCATTTTATTAATAATTATTATACATATGTAATGTGAAGGTAAAAGGATAGAATGAAAATAACAAAAACATTTCATTATTATTAATTGCCAAAAGAAAAATATTTTATTAAATAATAAATGAGAAACCATGCAAAAAAGTAAAAGTAGATGTAAAAAGCATACAACGGGTATCGAACAAAGGATCTTGACCTCATTACACATGCATGCTTACCATTGAACCTGATTAAGTATTTTCCTTAGCATACGCATTTGATTATTACTATATATGAAAATCTGCTACTTAACTACAACCAAAGTGGGGAAAATCATGGGGAGGCCATGGCCGCCATAGGCCTCCCCCTGTTTCTGCCCATGGTACGTATTAGACTAGTAAAAGTACTGTGCTTGAATAGTGTCGGGATCACGTGAAAACAGGTGAGCCATTCATTCACCCTTCTTTATCTTTCTATCCCATAACATTAATGAGATTTTTTTGATTAAAAAAAAAACGAAATTGGCCTTTAATTCCTAAAATTAAAATAACTTTCATTTAACTATAGTTGTTGTTATGAATAGGAAAAATTACTCCAGCTAATACTAAGTTTGAGCGGTGTTTCAATAGTAATCTAAACTTAAGAAATCCCTCTCATTAATCTTATGTTTGAACCCTTGTTCCAATATTGCACTGGAGCTCTACCGTGTTAAGCCCTCTGCTACTAATTATTGACCAAAACTAAGCGTGTTACTTGGGTGATTCCATTCTTTGTCAATTTCTGGTTAAATATCACTTACCTCAGCAGCAATTAGTAACAAAAGACTTGACGCTGTTGACTCTTGGTGCAATACTGGAACATATATAGGTTGAAACTTGGGGTTAATGGAAGAAATTTGTTGAGTAGGGATTATTATTGGCACATCACCCAATTTTGGGATTATTTAGAGTAATTTTTTTTTTAAAAAGGAAAATTTGATGCCAATAATCCAACTTTTTGGCGATCCAACAAAATTAATCCCACATTCAGAAATTGACAAGAATAATCCCACATTTACCTTTACCCCACAATAATGGGCTAAGTGACATCTCCGTTAACTTTCAGTTATGGAAATGATGGCGTGGTAGGATT
>BSSO01002011.1:0-20864 GCA_030267885.1 Mesembryanthemum crystallinum | reverse complement strand
TGTTGTTGAATTTTCAACATTTGGGCCCAGTAGAGAGTGTTCATAACATGGAGGAGGTTCCAACCCAAAACCAATTGGCAATTGGTGGAGTAACCCCTTTAGTTATAAACACCTCAAGCCTCTTCTATTTTATCCATGTGGGGCTTTCCCACTTAACATGTGTTTTTATTTATTTATTTTATGTTTTCTAAATTTTTATTTTATTATATTTATTACTGTGACTTCTGAGAGGAAACAACTATTTAAGAGGATTAAAAAGCGTATCTATCTTTTCTTCTGTCTGTCTACCCCAATTTCTTTCTCGACACACGCACACATACACACACTTGGTTTTATTACACAATGTTGTCTCACAGGATCAACTGTGACCATGAGGACTTTGGGGCAACTCATTTATTTTCCATGTGCATCATTTTTTGAATGGTGTATCTATATTGTGATTTGGATTAAGCCGAGGTGGAGGAGATGGGTAGTTGGGTTAATTAAATGGTGTCTTTGCCAGGGAAGAAATTTGTTGTTTTGATAGCAATAATGGTTGTATCTCGGAAGTAGTGTCATGGATGTCATATAGCGGCTCGCGACTATCATGCATGTATTTTTCGGCTGTTTCTTAGCTGTATCAGCTGTTTTATCAGCCGTATTGGCTGTTGCAGAACATGTATCAATTGATTAGCCAAGAAATATGACAACCCATTACGTGATGGGGTGTCATGGTTCGCCAAGGTAAAAGTGCGATACATAAAGATCAATAAGTAGCATATTAGTTCTTTGCTAGTAGTCCTCTTTCTCCTTTCTCTTTTTAGTTGTAGACGTTTTTAGATGGATGGTTCTGAGTGGGGTAGACAGTTAGCTATGTGGATGTTGTAAAATGATTGTTGACAATGCTTTTATTCATACAAGTTTTCTTTTCTTTACATGAGAATTGATTCTTCCATATTATCTTTCCTCTTCTATTTAAGGTCCTTAGGCCCTGTACATTTTGTCGTCAACATTATACATCCAATTCAGTTTAGTTTGGCGCATTCAGTTCTGTTATGTTATCTTTCATCTTTTATTTAATTATATCCATTAATTTAGTTTTGCTTGGCACCGTTCAATTGAGATGAAGAGAGCCTAACTCAATTTGTGAAGGTGGTTAAACCAAATATGTGAAAGAATGGTTTATCAGGGGAATTTTAATTGTAGTGCCCGTAAATCTTGCTTTCTTAGCTAATAGTCTATCTAGTGTCCTTGAGGTTGGTGAATCCTACGTTTCTTTCTTTTAAGGATTTTGGTGGTTGAAAAAAAAATCCCAAACAGGTTAGATGGGTGGACAGGTACTTTTTAAGGTTCCTTTTTTTTGTTTGAGGAAGGCGGTGTTGAAAGGGTTAACTTTACTGTTACCTGTCTTGTTTTCCATTCATCTGTTTCCCTTGCCCCCGTTATAAATTCCATCTACAGTCAAAAGAATATAACGAAGATTACAGGGGACCTTGTTGTGTCTTGGGAAATCAACAAAATCAGCAAAAATCAACAAAAATCAACAAAAATAAATAATCAACAATAAATATCAACAAAAATCAACAAAAATAAATAATCAACAATAAATATCAACAAAAATAACATGAAGAGAACAAAGCCTTAGTCAACTCATAGGCTGTATAAGCGAATTTGTTTTTCCTGACAGTCAATCTTGTATGTTCTAACTTTTATGATGAAAAATCTTTCTATCTTAAACATTCTGGGGAAGTTTTCACCCATCTTGGTATGTTGGCAATGACTTGAAGTGTTGGATAGATGTTTTACTTTTTACCTTCTCTTGTTAGATGTACCTTCGAATAATTATTCTAATAATCTTCTGCCCCTCATAAGCTGAGTAGAAGGTTTTGCCTTTTGCTCTTGTGTAATAGTGAGAGCTGTTAGTTGTATATTTTACTTACAAACAGTATTTCTTGCTTTTATTTGCTTTATATGCTTCAGCAGTTGCTTAATCCTTAGAAGCTCAACTTATTTATGTGCATCTAATGTGCATTTGTTGTTTCTTTCACTATTGTCTCTAAAGAGGAAGTATTTAATTAACAGTTCTGGTTATGTATAAATCTCTTTGGTTATTTGCAGTTTCAAAATGCACTTTATGGGGATGCTAAAGGATGGGCAAGGAGATTCTCTTCTTTTTTGTGTTCATATATCCCTGGGGTCATGAATCCTCATACCAAAGTTATCCAATGGTGGAACAAATTTTTCGTCATCTCTTGCCTTGTTGCAATATTTGTTGATCCTTTGTTTTTCTTCTTGCTATCTGTTTTAGAGGTAAGTCTGTTCTTCTCTTCCTTGCCTTCCTCCTCTTTATGTGTGTGGATGTTATGTGGGTATGCACACAAATATGCACCATGCTTACGAGGCATATACATGCCCATATATACTTCTACTCTAATTTCACTTTAGTTTAGATGACATGCTTAACATGTCATAAGTGCAATTGACTCAGGGTCTCTTCTAGACTAGCCACTTTGTTGTTTGTGGTGCTATTTTAACTCTTGTCTGCACTACTGACACATTGGAAGTATTTCTGTGAGAGAACGCCTAAATTTTAAGACAAAATTGTGGTCTCATTATGGTTTTTCCTCAAGGAAAGGTTGTTGTGCCATTTACTTATTCCTATGGTTGTGTTCCATTCATGTTGTTTTATTATCTTCCATTTTACAGGATCCCAAGTGCATCGTTCTTGACCAGGGCATCATGACAAATACAATGGTAGTTCTCAGAAGTATAACTGATGCCATTTACTTAATTCATATATTTCTTCAGGTGAGTAGTTCATCATTTACTTATTTCAGATGTCTATCTCAATTAAGATCCTTCACTAATAGTACATTCAGTTTCTTTAGTTTCCCTGTGCTGTCAGAGTTTGCTGCAGTTTACGACTATTGTGTACTTGTGTACTAATGATTTAATAAATGATTTGACCTGTTTGGTTTGGTCATTCATATAGAAAGCATACCTTCACAAGTACTTGAAAAGTTTGTCAGTATATCCCCTTTAAACAAATCTACTAAGTATAGGAATTGGGATTGCTTACGCACAACGGTGATAAGTTAATAATACTTGATCGGTTGATCCTATTTCCAGGACCCTTGTGTTACCGAGACCAAATTAAAACGATAAATTAATACCTCTTGTAGTATCCATTTGAATTAACTGAACTCCAGGACACAGTGAGAACCACTCACTCGTACTCTCTCTATGTCACTGTATACAATTGTGAAGTATTTTGCAAAACTAATTTCACCTCTACCTTCATTTGTAAAACAAGCTCATAAGGTAATGATAAATGAAATGTTCCTATACCTTCATTTCTAAAACAAGTTCTTTATGATAAATGAAATGTTCCAATATCATGCTCCATTTCCCGCTCATAGGTCCACTTCACTCTTTGCCACCATTTTACTCCTTTTATGTCCCTGCAAATGTATACAAATATGAGAACCGCGCCGACATCTAATACCATGAAATAGAAGTCGCAATATTAGCTTCGATGACATTAATACCTGAAGCTGAACCATTGCTTCCCTTCTTCTTTTTCAAATCTTACAAATACTTGGAGTTTCTTTCCAGTGACCAAGCACACCACAATAGAGACAAATAGTCTGCAACATGACTAGGCTGAGGTTGTTAACATGGGGCTTAAATTTTGAGCATGGGGCTTGAGTTTATTCCCCAAGTTCTTAACTTAGACTTTGCCCTTACCCTTTCCTCACACACGTCCCTTTCCCTTGGCCTTAGTTCATGAAACCTTTTCCCTTGTTGCTCATGAGAACTTCATTTGGCTTTTTAGTGTTCTCTTCAACTTCCTTAAGCATCCTATGCAACTCAGGCACATTGTTCAAGTCATATAATTCATGATGAACTAGTCATAACACGAAGGCTATGACTGAAGAATGATATCAGTAGTGAACTCTTGAACCCTTGGTGATACAGGCTTATGGGAGAGCCCACAAGTCTATATGAACCCCACGTCAACCCCCTATATGGTTGATGTGGGACTCAAGTCCCGTAACATGGAACTAAATCATATCACTCGGCTAATGGGAAAGCCTTACCTCTCCACGATCTCAACATAGTAAATCATTTTAATTACATGAGAGCCGATGTGGCTCTCCTTAGTTAGCTTGCATTCATGGAATGCCTTAGTGGTTTGGAACCTCTCAATTCAAGCTTGCTCCGGAAACAGACTTTAAGGATTCTCGACCTTTTTTTTTTTTAAAAAAATTTATGTTATTTTTAGTCTTTATTATGTACTAAAAAATACACATATTATGTAATTTGGATTGGACTTTGGACCTTTTTGGACTCCAAATTGGGCGAGTCTAAATCCAATCTGAAAGTCAAAAAAATCAAAATTTTGAGTGCAGATCCAATCCAAAATCCAAAAAGTCCAACCCGAATCAGCTAATTGAATTGGATGTTGGGCTTTATCAATATAGCTTACACCCCTATGCTGTGGGATCCTATTTGGCCTAGAATCCACCCCTGATAAGTGGATAACTCACAAGCTTAGTCTATGGTGACTAGGTTGCTCTGATACCCATTGTAATGGTCTTTCCCCACACAATGCACTATTGTGGGAAATCCCCCGGTGAGTCGATTGAATGGGTCATTCATGCCCAAAAGGAGAATACCTGGTTGCGTTGGTGTTTTGGACTCTGTATAGGTTTTTGTGCCGACTTTAGAGTGTGCATTTGGTGATTCAACTGGGCAGTTTTCTTAGAATTCACCTCTCCAACAGCTTGCTACTCCATTGCCCTTCCCCGGTTTCTCATTGTCAATTTTCCTTGGAAGGCAAAGTCACATTTAAGGGTGCATGCGTTCATTTGGACTTTGGCTTTGGGACAGCGTAATACCATTGATATGTGACAAACGAGGAAGCCGGAGGTAGCCCTTTCCACGGATAGGTGTATGCTGCTCTAATATTGAGAGTGTAGCTATTTTTATCCGAATTCGGGGCACAGTTTCTTTGGAACATGCTGTTTGATATTTATGGGGAAGCTTGGTCAGTCTATCTTCTTTTATGGAGCTCTTCCTGGTTCACTGTGCTGTTTTTGGGGGGAAATGGAGAAAAGGATGTTGTGGTGTAATGTCATTTTGGTTGTGGTGTTGGTGTTTATGGACGGAACATAATGCATGAATTTTTCTAGGTCCTCCTTATTGTAAAAGCTGCTGTAGGATAGAGTCACTTATATGCCCTCTCTCTGCTGCAGGGACTTTTAGGAGTTCATTTATCATTAAGTTCTAAAGGAATTGGTCCAACTTATAATTTGCTTCTTAGTGGAGGATGCCTTATCCTCCATTGTCCCTTCTGTTTCTGTAATGTAAATTTTTTTTTCTTCTCTAAAGAAAAAAAAATCTGGATGATAAAATCTTCAAGTTTTTCCCCGCAAATACAACATCATTTGAAATATTTATAATATTATACTCCCTCCGTTCTCAAATGAAGGTTACATGACACTATTCATCTCCCCATTTTGGAGGGAGATAAAGTTACCCAAATACCCTTAAAAAAGATAATTGTGACACTTTATATAAAGGGTATGCAAGTGAATATTTTTGTCAAATGTGGGGATTTTATTGTCCAAAAATATGAAGTGTAGCCTTGAGTCAAAAATGGCTCAAAAAGTCAAGCGTAACTTTCATTCAAGAACGGAGGAAGTATCAATTAGAGTAAAATGTTTCCCCTGTCAAACCATATAATTACCCAATAAGCATTTAACTTTACCCAATACCTTATAATTACAATATTATACCAATGAATGACTGATGCCATATTTGTGTTCTTATTTTTTATGATGTGAATGACGTGTTTAGGCTGATAGAATTTTCTATTGTCCTTCATTTATAGGAGCCCTAATGGTAATTTTCCTTTACAGTTCAGGCTGGCTTATGTTGCTCCTGAATCCAGGGTGGTTGGTGCTGGAGACTTGGTTGATCATCCAACGCAAATTGCTCTTCACTATCTTAAGTCATTGTTTATCGTTGATTTCTTGTCTGTATTGCCCATTCCTCAAGTAAGCTTTCGTTCTTGTATGCCTCCGTTTCCAATTTTTTTTTATTAAAGGTAAATTAGTATGCTGTTAGAGGACCAGGTATCCTCTCAAGAATAGAAAGCTAAAAGAAGTGTGCCAATCAAGCTATATAATTTTTACAAAAAATTAGGAAGGCCCTGGATGCAAAAGACCCAAGTGAAGCTCAAAGTCCCAGTGTGAAGACTTATTTTCTTTTTTAGATGAAGAAGATTTGTGTGATTGAGAAGAAATTACAGCCTAGAGGACAAGATGTCATCTACGAAACAGATCCTATTACGAGAACCCCAATGTGGCCTTGAATCTTCATAAGGGAGATTCCTTTATAAGTCTCAATAGCCATACCCCATAAAGAAGGTAAATATATGACCCATCCTATATACATTCGACTGGAAAGGTGACTATATAGCCATTCCTCATCCAACCAAATGCACCATTAGATAGCCATACATGCACCACAGCACAAAGTGTGTTCTCCTTGTGTTACTGGAGCTCACATATCTAGCTCCCAAGTGATCCAGTATGCTGGTTGGGCCTACCGACTCCTCACCAGCCTTGAAAAGATTCTCTAAACATAGCTGGAGCTAACTCACAGTGAAGAAACAGGTGCTGTCAGTCTCACTGCTCCCATTGCAAATGACGCATAGTCGCATACATAAAGGTGAAATTCAAACCAGGCTGCCTTCTTTGGAGCATGTTGTTTGTGAAATCCTGCCCAATACCAGAGTTCAAACAATAGCCTTCATCTGAGTGGCACCATAATAGATTCCGAATAATCTCATCATTCCTCTTCAACCAAATCACGCACAATAAAACCGAGCATAGAGGCTGCCGAAATTCTTGTACTCCTTATGCGGTCAAACCTAGCGTAAGTAGCCCAGATATTATGGAAATAGATGGTGGAGAAATCCATTCAAGCCTTAACATCTCAAACGCCCCTTGCCTCAGGAAAGTAGCTAGCTCACTATGCAAAAGTATGTGGCAAGCAATTTCTCCTCCATAACAAATAAATTGAAAATGAGGAGAAAGTGATTTATTAGGCTCTAAGTTTATGACCTGTCATTGCTAGTTTAGACATAATTATGTGTGATTNTTGCTATTACTCGGATGTACATCACAAATTTTGAGTGTTATGAGCACTTTCTTACAATTAACTTCTCAGTTATTGCTGTTGTGGAGTGCATCTTCATGCACTTCTATCAATATGTTATATATTGTGTATGTGTTCAGTTAAATTATTCAAAACTTAACAATGTGCATTGTCTTGCAATGAAAATATCACAGTTGCCGTTGTTGTATTGTTCGCGACATCGTCAAAAGGCAGTATTACAAGTGTTGTGTCTTAGTTTGTGGTTATAGCGGAGTAAATATTGTCACATGTTTCATCAACCACATTTCCTATATTATTTATTGGTTGTATCAATGCTTTTCAACTATATATGAGAAAAGTGATAGGGTCATTCAGAGGATAGCCTTGTCACTGTGGTAATGGGTGACTTACCTAGCTTCCCTTTGGACCATGGTGGGAGGGGCATCTAGGAGCTACCTTATCACTCATGTCGAGAAAACTGGGCCTAGTTGTAGATGATGGAAGAACAACGTGTCCTCGTCGTATTCTCTTTTACCAATTATAATAAATATTTTTCTTATCTGGTAAATAAGAAATTTGGCAGCATGTTATGTATTAGAATTCTGTGGATTGGCAAGTTCAGAAAACAATTTAGTATAGCCAACATTTGGTTCCCTGTCTCGTGGGGTAGAAGGTACAAAGATAGTTCTTGTGATTTAAGGGGTCAAAAGTCAAAAGTTCAATATTACTGTATTATTTTCTACCTACTAAGTAGTGCATTGGAAGTCAAAAGTCTAACAAAACACTGTAATTGGAATTCATGTTTGGATGGAATTATTATATAATGCAACTTAAGTGGCCAAATAAGGCTCTTCCACTTGCTGTGTGTATATGTCTTTGTTAAAAATAAAAATGAGAAATTTATATTAAAACCAAAATGAGGAAATTACAAGCTTAGAGGACAAGGAGTCCTCAAAAGAGCTAGATACAAAAGATTCTCTAATTACAATTCACCCAATGTCGCACCCGTCTGCAGTCTGCACCCCCTTAGGAGCCCCTGCAGCTTTGGCCCAAATAAACTGCCCAATCCCACACAAAATCAGTCTCGTGAAAAATCTTAGAGTTCCGCTTCAACCAAAGGCACCATGGAATAGTGAAGAAAGCACACCGACGCAACAAATTGTTATCCTTATCCCCTCCAAAACCAACATACCGGGCCAACAAGTGCTGAGTAAAGGTGGGAGCATAGATGAAAATCCTCTCCTAATGAGATCATGCACACTCACATTTCAAAAACATATGAAGACTGGTCTCACTATCACGATGGCAAAATACACAATTATCCAGGAGAAGAGACCACCTAGGTCCTACGCGTTTTGAGTATACACCTTTGGAGTCCAAACAAACGCACGCACCTTAAGAGGTATCTTAAACCCCCAAATGAAATTAGAAAGAGTGAAAGAGGAAAGATGTGAGATAATATCAAGGTGGGACAGTGATTTATAGGAGAAGACCCCATAGGGATCCCCAAGACAAATCCTAGAGTACACAGTGTCAACAAGATGAGTATTTAAAGAACAGAGAGGAGGGACATGAGCTTCTTTCTCTCCCAATCATAGGTAGCCCCTAAAATGAAGGTCCCAAGCTCCGATGGTGCTAGAGAAGAAGGAAGCAACCAGAGCATCATGAAGAGTAGAGAGCTGAAAGACCTGAGGAAACCTGGATTTTCTTTGCTTATTGCACCACTTGGGTGTTAGTTGGTTCCCTATTGCCACACATTTAGGGGCTCGGTTAGAGTGATCTGTTGAGGAAGAGGAGATTAAGGTGGTGGTATACCGTATTCAGGAAGATTCGTGGTCGTAATGGTTTCACAGTGGCTTTTTTTTTAAGATTGTTGGGAGGTGATCAAGAATGACCGTCTTTATGTTTTTGTGGAGTTTCAAGAGCGAGGGTTGTTGAGAAAAACATTGATTTAACTTCATCTTCCTTGTTTTATATATTTATTTATTTTATAGATAAAAAAAAATAATATTTACAAACTAAGAGGACAAGACGTCCTCAAAGCAAAACTAGTTACGACTTACGAGTAGCCCAATGGCAGTGAACGTCATAAGTTACAACCCCTTAAAAGCTCCAGCAACTTTGGTCCATAAAGAAGCCAAGTTCATAACTCGATACTTGACAAAACCAAGAGGCTTACTTCATCTTGTTCCCAAGAACATTCTTCCGATCAAGGCCAAAGACTATCACCCTCTCAATATGGCTACTAATGTGTATATAAGATCATCAAGAAGGTACTTTTAAGAAGGCTTGCTGAGGTTTTATCTATTACGATTTTCACTCCCAAAGTGCTTTTGTTGAAGGTGGGAATATTCTGGATGCTGCTTTGGTGGCAGTGAGGCTGGTGGATGATGCTTGATGGAGAGGTCTGCAAGGGGGTGATCTTTAAGCTGGATTTTCAGAAAGCATACAATTGGGTAAGATGGTGTTTTTAGTTATTATTCTTGAGAGGAAGGGCATTAGGTGCGATGGAGACAGTGAATTAGGGGTTGTTCTTCTATGCTCATTTCTCAGGTCTGATTAGTAGGATGCCTAGGGAGAGGTTTTCTTCTTCTAGGAAATTGAGGAACGAAGATCCTTCATCGACTTTTTTGTTCTGTGGTGGACGTGCATAGTAGGTTGCTGGAAAGGGTGGTTGAAGGCTTTAAAGTGGGTAGGAAAGTGGTGCATGAGTTTTGCATTTACAGTTTGTTGATGACTCAATGCTCTTCTTGACTGCAGATGTTGGAAAGCTTAAAAATGTAATGACAAATTTGCCGATTTTTGATATGATTTCCAAGACAAAGTTTAATCTTGCCAAGGGCACTTGGCTGGGATCAATGTTGATGAGGATTTCCTAGTGGAGGCAGCTTATTTTTGGCAGATATCCAGGATGGCCACTCACTTTTTTGAGAGCGCCATTACGTGTTAATCTTCATTCAGAAGCTTGTTGGGAGTTGGCTGTTCAGCATGTTTTAGACCACCTAGCTAGCTTGGTTTTTACAAAGTGTGAGGCGCAAAGGGCCCCCTGAGGCAAGGTGTGAGGCATGCGCCCTCAGGCACATTGTTTGGAAAAATACTTGAGCATCGTTTTTACATAATATTTCCTACATAGGACACATTATTACTGTATTATAAATGCTATTACACCAATAAATTTCGTACCATACGATAAGTAGTCCACAAATAAGATACTCTCTCCAAAGGAAAGGCGCATAAGTTGTTATGGCGGTGCGCTTTTATGGCAATCCTGTCGTGCATTTGGTTGAAGAGGAACTCTAGAATTTTTCAATGGGAATGTTAAACCTCCCGACTTTATGAGGGATCGAGGGCTGTACTTGGCTTTTTTATGGGAAAAGGCGGCTAGGGCTGTATTTGGCTTCTTCATGAGAGTTTTGTACTTTGATCTTCTTTGTTAAGGACACCTTGTCCTCTTAAGTTGTAACTTTTATTTTTCGCAAATTCATGTGTACAATTGTCTAACTGTTAGACGACCCAATGTAATGGTGACTTTTCGCAATTTATGGACTATTTTTAGCCATTTTGGGACTACTTTTTTATATCTTATAGTAATTTTATAAAATTACCCTAAGTCGTAAAAATGTAGCCCCTAAGTCGATATAAATAGCCACTAAATTGCGAAAAGTAATTCCTAGATTGGTTAAGTTGTATAAAGTGGCTCCTAAGTCACAAAAAATAGCCCCTAAGTTACGAAAAAGTCACCCTTAAATTAGGTCGTCTAATGGTTAGACGGTTGTACAAGAGAGTTACTTTATTTTTTGTATCTAAAAAAAAATAAAAATACTCCGTCCGTTCTTAAATGAGTGGAAATTTTGTGTAAGCTTGAACTATAACCATTAATCTCTTTTAAAATATATACGTAATTTGGAAAAAAAAAAAACTAATATGGAAAGAGCACAGGGAATACGTTTGTTATTTTTTCTATGTTTTTGGAGATATTAAAGGTCAAAGTTTGATCACGTATAATGAAAGTAACTTTCTTTGTCTATTTTAATAAGAGAATTACTTCCAAAAGTGGAATATGTAAGCTTGGCTTAACTCAATTCCAAGGTGGTACTGTGAAGTATAAACATGGAAAAGATATTAAAAAAGCTTTTAATATGTGATGGGCGGGTAGGAGAGATCAATATTTACAAGGTGTATAGTTTGCATGGAAGCATAACTTGCACATTGTTCCATGTGCCTTGGTCCATAACTACAAAGGGAGGAAAGGGAGAAAGGCGGAGAGAGCTGGCATGTTGTCATGTGGGTCTACGGCTCAACATATTTCGAAGAAAGCGAAAGCAGTGAGAGAGAGATAAGATAAAACGATTGAACAAAGTGAAAGGGCGAGACAGAGTGGATAAGAAGAAGAAGACAAACGAAATAGGTTACATACCTCAATGAGGCGGTGGGTTAACGGGAATCTCCGGGAAATGTTGATCGGCAAACTCTTTCTTGAAAGGATGATGGGCGAGTTCCATGCAATTCGTGATTTTATCTAGCCAGGCCTTCATTTAAGGGTTCAATTTGAAGGTATTGTTATAATTTAATTGAGGGCTTTTGCTCGAAAATAGAGTTTTTTATAGTTCTGATACGAGTCAATTTCGAGCAATTATGGTGGTTTATCATGTTTATGCCCAATTCTTCTACCCCCTTCTCCTGCCTACTCATAGCCAGCCATTATGACAATGAGGCATGTGTTGCGCATCAGCTCATGCCTCATCTGAGGCGCATGGAGATGAGAGCTTAGGTGTGCCTTGTGGAACGTGCTGCGCCTAGATCTCCTTTAGTCAGTGATGGTGACGCCTTTGTGCACCTCGTGCTTATGCGCACCAGAGGCACGCTTTTTAAAAAGAAGGCATGTAGATGGTTGAAAGCAGGTTTACTTCTCTACGGGAGGCATAATTACCTTATTCAGTAATGTCTTTCCAGCTATCTATACACTACCTTTCAGCCCGATGGCTGTAATACACCAGATCAAGAAGCTTGTGAGGGATTTATTGTGGGCTGGTTGAGAGGGGAACAAGAGGGATCATTTGATGAGTAGGAATCATGCCTAAAGCGAGGAAGTATTGGTGACTGAGAATGTTGCTCTGGTGGACAAGTGGCTTTGGCATTTTTTACTTGAGACAGCCTGCGGCATCAGGTTATATGGGTTAAGTATGGATTTCAAGAGAGTGGTTGGGATGCACAAGAGTTATATACATGGGAGCCCATGGAAGTTCATATTACATGTGTCTTCTAGTTTTTCTATGGTGCATTTGGCTTGAGATGATTGCATGGGTGTTTACATGGTTTTTGCTTCTCTTGCTGTGCTTTGGGATAAGATTACATATCTAGCTTCTTTATGGGCTAGAGCAGTTGTTTTTAGAAGCTACTATATTTCTTATTTATGAGGTCCAAAGAAATCGGACCAACTTGTAATTAGTCTCTTTATGTAGATATGTTGTCCTCTTTTTGCTGTATGTTTGACGCTTGTTACTATATGCTTTCTCTTTGGGGCACGCTTGGAATGAAGGGATAAATTATCGAGGTAATGGAATGAACTAAAGGGTAAAAGTGGAGGGTGGAGGCGGTGGTGGGGAAAAAATTAAGGTGTGGAAGGAGGAGAAGGGGGTATGCGGGATGGTTGGGTAATTTATCCCCATATATCCCTTCTCCTTCACCTTCCTCCACCGCAATTTATCACCTACCACCACCTCCACTGCATTTTATCACCTACCACCATCTCCACCCTCTTATTTTACTATTTTGATTTCTTCCATTACCCTCCTAATTCATCCCCCTATCCAAGCACCCCCTTATCTAAAGCAAAGACACAAGTGTTTTGTCAGTTCAAGAACAAATTCCAGCCTTTCTTTCCTGTTAAAACATCTGTTGAAAACAGTCTTGATTTGTCAATTAACAATCTCTTGTTTTTCCTACTTCTGTAGTATATACTTTTATAAAGCACATGTTGCTATTGCTTTAATGTTGCTGGTTATTTATTTAGACTATCTGATTAACTTTTATGTATTTTTGTTTGCACATATGGATGGCCCTTGCACTAAAAGAAGTTTGAAGTTTTTCAGTTGCTGACTTCTTTGGTTAAAGTTCATGTCCTAATATGGGGCAAAGATCTTTTAGTAACTTGGTTATTCTTTACTTGCAGGTCATAATATTGTCTATTCTGCCAAATTACTTAGGTTCATCTGGGGCAAATTATGCAAAGAATCTTCTACGTGTTGCCATTCTTGCTCAGTATGCACCACGGCTATGTAGGTTTCTACCTTTATTAGCTGGGCAGTCGGCTATTGGCTTCATTTTTGAGTCAGCCTGGGCCAATTTTGTTATCAATCTCCTCACATTTGTATTATCTGGGCATGTGGTGGGATCCCTCTGGTACCTTTTTGGTTTACAGGTAGGTGACTGATACAACGATCCTGCTTTTTTATTGATGTATTAATACAATGTCCCTAGTATTTGGTTCGTATTTCATCTTGAGATAGAGTAGCTTGTAGAAGGAGAAACTTTGCATATTTATTGGTTCATCCCAGTTACAATAGCTGCGTTGTTTTGCTCTGATATTTTTTGTAAGGTTGTTTCAGACATCTTGTAGACTTCCACTGTAACCTTATTCAAGTCAACAAGTGACTGAGGATATCAGTAGAGAGTGTGGAAAACAAGTTAGACGACCTCAGAAGACATTTTGCTTGGATAATGCATTTCTTTGTTTTACATAATAAGCAAATTATTGAAATTGCTGACTAAGACATCATCCTAATAACAACATTATCACATACTCTTTCCTCACACATGTAATGGTGTTACTGTGAGCCAAGTTTTATAGTTGTGCCCATGAACCTTCATCCTTTATATGTACTATCACTGGGTTCATACCCTTGCATTGCATGGGTTTGTTATTATAGTATGAATGGCATTAGCTTGCGATGATAGCAGATTATGTAAAAAAAATCTAAATTCTATTTTAGAAACTCTTAATCTAAGAGCAAGAGAAATGCAATCCAATTCTGTGTATAAAAACTCATATTAGGTAGTTATTTTTTGTCAAATTATGTAAACTTCTTAGGCCCCACTTGGATTTTGGGGGGGGGAAGTAGAGGGGTAATGGAGAAAACTAATGGGCAAAAGTAAAGGTTGGAGTTATGGTGGAAGGAGGAAGAAGAAGGATATAGGGGGGAAANTTACATCCTTCATTCTACACCTCTTTCTACCATAACTTTTCCCCTACCACCACCGCCAACCTTCACTTTCGCCCTTTAATTTTCTCCATCACCCCCCTAATTTTTCCCTCCAATCCAAGCGGGCCCTTAGCGTTATTAAGAAAACTCAGATAGATACAGATAAGCAAGTAATGTCTTCGCCATCTTCACCACAAACGTCCTAAACCCTTGTGATTTAGTATTCTCTAAAAAAGTTACACTGCAAACCCCTCATGAGCTTCCATATTCCTACTTCCATTTTCGTTGCTATCTATTCTTTTCATCTAATTTACTGTTTCTTTTTCAAAAAAAAAAAAAAAAACAAAAAAAAAAAACTAATATACTGTTTCACCAGCTGTCTCTATGCAATGGCCCCAGCTTATAAGCGACATTATCAAAATTTTATATATGTATGATGAATTATTTGCAGAAAAGAGAAAAAGAAAAAAGAAATAGAAGAGACAACATCCTCAGTCTAATTTACAACTTACTCTTAATGTCTACTATGATTCTTATTCTGCACATTCTAGGTTATTGGGACTTCCTTGTGTTAATTTGAAAAGTATATACTTTGCATAGGTATTCTTACTTTCTGTTCTTCTCTCTCTGTCTCCCCTGTTGCAGAGAGTAAATCAATGTTTACGAGATGCGTGTCACCAATCTGGGATTCAGCACTGTATGGAATTTATAGATTGTGGTCATGGGAATGCACAAAGGCACAATTCAAGTGCAGGGTGGAGTAACTGGACAAGTAACAAAAATGCCGTTGCATGTTTTAATACATCAGATGATTTTTTTGATTATGGCATTTATCAAAAGGCAGTGAACCTTGTCACACAAGACAGCTTTATGACCAGATACCTATATTCCTTGTTTTGGGGATTCCAGGTATTCCCCTTTTATTAAAGCTGTCTCAAAATTCCAAAATCCTTGTCATCATCATGAGTCTGTATGCTTGTATATGATCTTCACCTAAAAAGTTGAAAAGAAAAGAAGAGATAAAATAGATCAATTTGTTGCGATTTTTGATAACGAAGGCTTGCTTAGTGGTGTTTATGAGGAGTTCCATTGTCCATGTAGTGTTTGTAGGAGCATTGGTTCCACTGTCATTATATGTCACCAAGTAGGATCAGTAAAGTTTAGAATATTTGCCTATTAAATTAGTTACAGAGTAGTGCCTATAAAATATCAAGCCAAGGTCCTATATAGTTGACTAAATATTGTCTTGATTAAAGTCATTTTCTTAACTCAAAATAAATTTATCAAAGGCAGGCACATTGTTTATGCCACAATTGTAGCTAATGAATTGGTTGAGGATGCCAGTAAATGATAAGAGAGTAGTTTTAATTTTTAAAGTTCAGTCTTGGGTTGTGGATGATAGGTTTGTTACCAGCTTATGTAGATATATAGTAATTAATAAATAAATACAATGGTATTGCTCTCAAATTTGAATTGCTAAGATGCCCAAGTACTTTCTGGATTATGAGGAGCAAAAACCATAGTTATATTTAGGAAAATTTACGGGAACTACCTAATATATAGATCATTTTGTTAAAAACCACTTAATATAATATTTTTTGCAACAAACCAGTTTTATAAGTATTTTCTTTGTATAGGACCGCCAAATTGAAGTAAATTGACGCATTTACCCTTATATTATGAATTTCTAGTTTTATATCTAGTTTTATGCTTCACAAACACCATTTTCCCTAATTTCTCCCATCCCCTTCATTTTCGTTCTTCCCTTTTGTCTCTCCTGTCCTTCCATCACCATAACCACAGGGTGTTTGCCCATCTTTCATCTTCTCTCTCCCTTCCTTAGCTCTGTCCCAAGAAAAAACAGTTTCTGAATTATTTTGGTCTTAATATGGGAAAAGGTGGCCTTTATGAACTGAAAGTAGTTGCAAAGACAATGACGCAACCTAAGAAAAGCCAACTGTGACGACCAAGATAAATAGATAACCCTATAAATTCTACAACTAAAAGAGACATGATTCAGTCCATCCTAAATTCTGTCACACCACAAAAAATTGACCCCTTATTTCTTCTACAACTAAAAGAGACATGATTCAGTCAATCCTAAACACAAAATTGCACTCAATTCTGATTGCAAGTTGCAAAATAGGACAATGGAGGACTGAAATACAAAGGGGAGAGAGAGGGAGAGAGAAGGGGGGGGGGGGGGATGAAGAACTTGCCACAAAAGAAGACCACCTTTCCGGATTGTTGGAGGTCACCTTTCCCCATTAAAATCTCCAATTTTTTGTGTATTTAGTGAAAACACAAAGTGATGTTCTATGAAACTATTTTCTTTATTTGATAATTAGGAGGCTTGAATCTTTTATTTTCTTCCAAATCTTTGTTTAACCAGGCAACCAAAGAAAATTTCTAGAAAATAAAAAAGTTCCAGGTTGCTAGTAATTAGTTGGTGCCCAGAAAAATTAGGATGGTGGGGGTTGTAATTTGCTTAGGAATGCCATGAGATGGGATATGAAGATGCTGTGGTGCAAAGGATGGTGGACATGGTGGTGGAAGGGAAGAAGGAGAGGAGGGAAAAATATATTAAAAGAAATATACTTTTACAATAGAAAAAATTGCTTTCAAATTGAGAAGTGGCAATATGAGGGCAAATCATCATATCAGGTCAAACTAGTGGTACTTTACAAAGAAAATGCTATATTATGTGGTTTTGTGTAAACTAAATTATATTAGGGGATTTCTTGCAAAATGAACATTAACTAACTATATGCTGAAGCCCGACGATTGTTCTATCATCAATCAACCTGATTCTTATAAAGTATCCATCATCATCGTCAGTATCATCGTCTAGCAGTTGTTGGCTAGTTGTCCATGTGTGCGTTTTTCAGCCATATCCCAATTCTTCTTGGCTTTTGCAAACACAAACTCAAAATAAATATGGTGCAACTATTTGAGGCAAGAGTCTAACCTATGATTGGAGAGCATTTTGGCTAGGAGGGGAGAAGGCACAGAAGCAAAGAGTGTGAGAACATTGCATACTCAACTCCCAAGTTGTGTATTGTTGGGTCTATCGAAGCTCCTTCATTGTGTTGCTTGGTCTTCAAAATATCAATATCATCTTGGCAGTGTTGGAATTGATCTCCAGTTGCGAGAGTGGTTATTGGAACCTTATTTTCTTCTGGAGATAAATAAGGGAAGAAATTAAGTATAAGTTGGGGAATATATGAATTTTGTTAAAGTAGTTGAGATTTTGAGAGTTTAGAGATAATGTAACTTGAGAATGTAAGACAATAACTCAGAAAAGAAAAGAATGTAACTTGAAATGAATGTGGGAGATTATAATTGTATAGATATTCAAATTTTGTGAGTAGTATGAAAGAGAATTAGACAGAGAGAGGAGAGATTATAATTCGGTGTAGTCGAAGTGGAGGAAGGTGGGAGTATTTATAAAGGTTAGGTTTTATAAAAATTGGAATGTTGCGGCGTTAATAAGTTGACTGTTGCATCAATGCCCGGCAAGCCTGGGCCAGACTGGGGCCACACTGGTTGTCCTGTTGGACCGAATTGTGCATGTTTCGTCCATATGCCATCAGCTCGCCTCGCTTGGTGCCCCCCTCTAGTCCAAGCTAAACCGGTGCTAGCCTGCCCGTCTGGTGACCACTGGATTCATGATTCTGTCAAATGAGTAAAAGAGATAACAAAAGGAAACAAAGCACAACACAATAAAGTTCTTTGTGCTATTTGTGCTGTATTTTTGTCACAAATGGTTTTCCATCTTATCCTCTTTTATGTATTTTATAAATATATAAAAGTTAGTAGACTCACAAACATCCAGCACTGAAATGAAATTATTTCTGTGGTGCTATTATGCAGCAAATCAGTACTCTGGCTGGCAATCAAGTACCAAGCTACTTTGAATGGGAGGTCCTATTTACCATGGGGATAGTTGGGCTTGGTCTCCTACTTTTTGCCTTACTGATTGGAAATATGCAGAATTTTCTCCAGTCTCTTGGTCGCAGGTAAAAAGTTCACATTTTTTACATATTAAGTTATTGAAATTTATCTATGTCTTCGTTGTGACCCATAAGTTCTTTGATTGGCATTAGGAGGTCATGGTATACATATTAATGATGCAATTCTTCTCAAATTCTGGGTTTAAACTTTAGATGCTTGAGACTATAATGTATTTGGATAAGGGAAAGTTTATCGTTTGAGTCATAAGCTATTATTGACGTGCAGAATTTGGATTTTTCCGAGCAATTTAACAATTTGAGATTATCTAATTACGTCATATATGGTTAGGATGTTTGCTTTTTGGGTAAAGTTGTATGTTTTTCTTAATTTTTAACTAGTTTGAGAAAGTTAAAAAGGTTAAATGGGGTAACAGGTCATTAGCATGTAACACGTTTATTAAACAGGTCAAGGTTAAGGGTTTCCAACCCGTTTAATAAACGGGATAGGTTTGGGTCAAGAGATTTTTGACCCGTTTAACTTTGACACGAACATGAACACGATCTATTTGATAGCCCTAATTATCCTCATTTTGGTTTAACAATTCTTGTTATTATAAAAATAAATAAATAAAAAGCAGTTATTGGAAAAAATAAATAATGTGCCTAAAGTTTATCTCTCATGTATGAATTTCCTTTACTAGTTGCCCTTTTGTTAACATGCGGACTTGCCTTTTCTCTATTACTTCTTTTTAGGAGGTTAGAGATGTCACTGAGAAGACGTGATGTTGAGCAATGGATGAGCCATCGCCGCTTGCCTGAGGAGTTGAGAAGGTATTTTGATTTGCAATTTACGTCTTGAATTCCTCGCCTTTTGACTTTTTCTTTGCATCTGAAAGTGGAAAACATAGTTATCCTACTCCTACCCCATGTGGCAATGCCTGCTAATTCAAACACTATCACCTAGGGTGTTGGAGGTCATCTTCATACTTGATACATGCCTGCTACATTAGGTGCTCTTGTTGGTGAAGAACTTTGGTTTAAGCAAGCGCCTGAAGTGAAAGTAGAAATGTTACTAAATTGTAGGGAATTCATTGAACCTTTTCACACCTAGTTTGCTGCAATAGAAGCTCCTTTATCCACCAAGTTTGGATCCTTCATATTAGATAAGCATGCAACAAGTAAGACACTTAAAGAATTCCAGCAGCTTGTCTCTACTCAAAAGGCAATGGCATTCTTAGTTTCCACGATTCCCTTTTCCCTCTCCCACAAAGTAACCACCTTGCTACCCCTAATTATTTCCATCACTTCTAAAGCTAATGCGCAAATCCCCTTTGCCCCTCTCTAAAATATCATGTGGCCCTATTTACCTCTACTCAACAAGGTTTTGACTTCTTTCTCAGTTTTCTCATTTTGTTTCCCTCTTCAAATTCTATTAAACAAGTATTGTGACTTGATGAAGAGGAATAACAATGTCTTTCAGGATCAATATCTCTCGGAAGATTTGGTTTTCGATAATGTGGTTTATCTTGCTTCACTGTGGCTCTTTTCTCATAGGCTCTTTTTAGGTGTCCTGCTTTCAGATGTAGAAGTATTGAGGGGCTTTATTGTTTTGATTGTTCTCTCAAGAGGACCTCTTGCCCTTTAGTAAATTATTGTCCTCCGCTTTGTACCTTTTCATTTATTAATACAATTACTTTTTATCTGACAAAAAAAGAAAGAAAGAACTATGAACTTATTTACTTTGGTGAGCGCCTCGGAAATATTTTCCACTTGGTGATTACTTCTTTTTCTATCCTCTCCCCCACCCCCACCCCCTCTCCCTCCCTCTCCCTCTCCCTCCCCTCCTGCTCTAGTGTAGTGTAGCAGGGTTTATTGTCAACCTACAAGCTGTTTGAGGAAAAAGGTCGAGTCCGTCATGCCCTTTTACATTTTCTTGAAATAACCCTTTATATTGGTCCAAGTGATAACGTTTCTAAAGTTTACCCTTGTTACTTTTGTTGCATGATAATTCTTCTCTTCCACCAAAGACCTCCATGTTAACTCTTGCTCACAAAGTTCTTTTCAGTAAATGCTACTAGTGTCCCAAATTGGTGACTGGCAACAATAGCGCCTGGGGCATGTCTATAAGATTAGTCATATATTGCCACAGCCCACTAGAAAATGCTCAAATGTGGACAATACACTTTCCTCCAGGTTTATTTTATCCAATCGACCTTGGCAGGAGAGAAGTGGAGCAAGTTGTGATCTTCAATGGGATGTCTTAATGTGTGTTAGTTATTACTGGTGCAGCGACAAATAGTTGAAGAGAGATGTATAAGGAGTAGAGAGAGATTGAGCAGTTGGCAAGTTGATGGGGAAGGCGGTGTTAGACTGTTGGGGTATCTCCCCAAATCTCAAACTAATTAATTATGATGGTTTTATTTTATTTAGTTTGTTGTTAAATAAAATAAAACAAAAGAGAAGTAAAGAAAGTCGTAACTGTAAAAGTGCAATTAGTATGGTGTGTTACTAATTTGACTAGGATTTAATTGGTCATTAGTGTGGGTGTTACAAACTTTAATTG
>BSSO01002010.1:0-20865 GCA_030267885.1 Mesembryanthemum crystallinum | reverse complement strand
CTAACATCTCTCTAACCACACAAATTAAACTCTTCCAGCACTGGGGGGGGGTTATTATTGTTGTTGACTTGGTTAATTTCACCAGCATTTTCTTTCCTCAATGGAATACACTCTTCCAATACTGGTTGATAAGCTTTTTTTTCATCCAATGCTTATTCTTCCTTTAGATATACAATTGTTGCAAATTTAACCATTACAGGTTCAAAATTAAACTCGGAAAATAAACTGAGAAAAAGGGCGGAAAATGGAGAAACGAAAGAAAACTGAGAAAATGTAATAAAAAGGGAGGAAAATCATTTCGAAAATCATAAATGGGTAAAAGATACCGAAAATGACTTAAAAATGATTTTTTTTCCATAAAACTCAAGATTCCAGTTTTATGGACTGATGTGCCAAATGTATTCATTTTTAATCCCATCCTGACTCATTCAAGTTTAAAAAGACCAAGTTGTACAAGGGTACCCATTTAAAAGACCATTTTGGTAATTCGGGGCCCAATTCTTACTAGACTCAAATTCCTGGCACATATTTTTTTATGTGTTACCAACTATATATGAAAGCGTGAAATCATTTTTATCTTTTATTAAAGGATTTTTTGCCGGAAACTACCTTGAAATTGCCAATTTTTGTGTGAAACTACCTTNTTTTTTTTTTTTTGGCAAAAAACTACCTTTACTTTTGCAAAACATTGCAAAAGATTACCACTAGACAGATTTATGACTGATGGTGTTAGTTTTCACTGCGAAATGACTACTTTGCTCCCACTTATTAACTGAGTGAATATTACCCCTGATCTTTCTCTCTCCTCTAACTATACCTCCAAAATTTCTTCCTCTGTATAACACTTTCCTCTTATCTCTAATACTTTCCTTGACATCTCTTGTTCCTTTTCTCCAATTTCATTCATGTCTCTCCATATCTTACATTCCCTTTTCCAAAACTACACAGCAAAAAATAACCTCAATGAAGTGTGGTAAAATTTCAAGGGAGAGGTAATCTATATTTTTCCATTTTCTTCTACTATTAAAATAAGAGTTATTCATGAAATTGAAATGGGATATTCATATGATGTATTTATTTGTGTAAATTAGGTTCAAATTGTTGAAATTAATGGCATAGAAGATAGTTAGGATGTTTTTCTACCCAAAACAAATTGAATGTTGTGATTGATGCATGAGCATCTGGAAATAGTTTTATTTAATTTAGGAGTCTTATTATCTGTTTCCTAGTTTATTTTGGAGTCATAATAGTAGAGATATTTGAAGAGTCCTTTTAGGAAAATTTATCTTTTTAGAATGTAAATGTTTTAGGAAGGTCGTCTTATTTTAAATTTACTAATTCTAGTTAGTCTAGGACTTGGAAAGTTTCCTTGTTCTATTTGATTTCTTTTTCTCCAAGTTACTTTATTTTCCCTACAAATAGGGCTATGTAATCATATATTCCACATGGCGAGTTGATTAATGAAATCGAGAGTTATTCTCAAAAGTTCTATTTGTGAGTTCTTAACCGGGTTTAAGTTCTCTTTGTGAGTTCTTAAATCTTTTGTTTGCTTTTGTGGCTTATACCTCATAATTCCCTCATCGTCTTAGTGAGTTTGAGATAATTAGATCCTTGTGTGATCCCTAACCGTGTGGCCTAGCCTGAGTTAGATGTTAGACAAGTTATCACTTTTATCACATAAACCCAAAAATCACCAAAAAAAAAAAAACGAGTCTTTTTATTTTTCTCTGCATCAAAGCATATTTAAGCTTGTGGTGAGATTGAGTGATGTGAGCCTCCATGGCAATGGGTCATCCACATCAGCAAAATCGGCAGCAAAGATGAAGAAGAATGAATGAGAATAGAATGATGAGAGAGAGAGAGAGAGAGAGAGAGAGCGCTATAGAGAGAAGAGAGAGAGAGAGAGAGAGAGAGAGAGATACAGAGAAGAGAGTGAGGGAGTGAGTGGTGTTACAGAGAGGTTGGAGAATTTTGAACATATTGTAAAAAAGGTGGAGATCAGTAAATGAAGAGGGAAGGTTTGATTAGGCAGCATGTGAGAGAGAGTGTGGAAAAGTAAGGGTAAAACTGGCAATTCACATCAACAAATGCCCAAATTTAACACCGTCAGCCATAAATCTGTCAAGTGATAGTCGTTTACAATGTTTTGCAAAAGTAAAGGTAGTTTTTTGCACAAAAAAAAAAAAAAAAGGTAGTTCCCCACAAAAACTGCTAAATTAAAGGTAGTTTCCGGCAAGAAATCCTTTGGAGAGAAAATTTCAGTCTGCTGACCTGATATTTCATTTAGGTGACTCGAGGTTTACATAATATGTATGAGGTGACCTCCTTTTCAAAGTATTATCACTTAGGTGACCTCCGGTGTAGTTACGTTCGTCGTAAGCTGATGTGGACAAACCATTTCATATAAAATACGTACAACTTCAATTTTTATGAACAATTTACTCTTTCAACTTTAACTACTTTTATCATCAAGGAATTTAAAAAGTAAAAGATGACTAATTTAATGTACCCTCCTATTTTTTGGAGTTAAAAATATCACTGATTTTTTAGCCCCTTTCTTTAGCTCCTTTTGTATTTTTAATTCGTTCTTCCTTTATATTTTTTTTTAAGATTTGTAGTGCTAAAATCCAGCAAAAACACAAAAAATAAATAGGGGTAAACTAGACTTTTCACAACTCTGATGACAGGAAAAATGATTTGCACTGAACTTTGAAAATGAGGTCACCTTATAGATATTATGTAAACCTCGAGTCACCTAAGTGAAATATCGCTATACCCCGGATCACATGAGTGAAATTTTCCGAATCCTTTATTAAACAAACCATGCATAACACAAGTACAAACCAGTGTGATAAGCAAACAATGGCCACAATGCCAAATGGGTCTTTTTAGTAAAACCCCTTTGCCACATGAGTCTTTAAAGTTGCTCCGGCGACAATTGAGTCTTATAAAACTGTGACTTACGCACATTGGTAAAAAAATTGCAACTACGGTCAAAAAATTCCGGCCAAAACTAATTTTTTTTCCATTTTCAACCAATCTTAACCAAAGTTAAGTCATTTAAAAATGTCTACGAACTGTGCCATATTGAAGATTACAAGAATAAATGAAAAAAAGGGGAAAAAAATTAAAATTTGGCCAGACATGTAATTTTTGGACTAATATGGACGAGTTATATTTTTTTTAAGATCCAGTTGTCGCCGGAGCTACTTTAAAGACTCATATGTCAAAGGGGGTTTACTAAAAAGACTCATTTGGCATTGCAGCCAGCAAACAATACACGACTTAGCCACAATTACAATCCAATGCCGAGAATCCACGCAAGACGCATATATTCTCCTGATTCCAAATGTTGAGTGCGCCACTGTCTCACTGCTTTCTCCTCCCTCTAGATGGTCCACTTTGAGCAGAAAGTTGCGAATCCGTAAGTGGCTCTGGCACCGGTTAAATACCCACTATATAATAACAGCTTCACAATTACAATCAATTATCTTAATAATTCAATCTTCCTCAACCCTATTCTCTCTCATAGCTCCCGCTCGTTGGCAGTTTTGGCCAACGGAATAATGGAGGCTCGACCGAC
Organism: Mesembryanthemum crystallinum; assembly: GCA_030267885.1. NCBI lineage: Eukaryota > Viridiplantae > Streptophyta > Magnoliopsida > Caryophyllales > Aizoaceae > Mesembryanthemum > Mesembryanthemum crystallinum. Next base: position 17,282 of record BSSO01002010.1, on the reverse strand, counting down.
GATCATGGTGACCAACGACGACGGAATCAACGCTCCTGGCTTGCGGGCATTGGTTCGCGTCCTTGTCTCCACCAGTCGTTACGAGGTTCGCGTTTGTGCGCCTGATTCGTACGTTTATATCCTTTCGTTTTCAATTTGCTACTGAATTCTGTTTTGTTGAATTAATGCCTGTGTTATGGTTTCATTTTTTATATCTATGAATTCTTGATGATCTTCGCATTTATTCTTTGTGAATTTCATGCTTGTATTCTTGTAGTGATCCTTCAGATTGCTTCATTGAGGCTCTAGTTACCTGAATTTTGGCTGCACTATTTTTTGCTTTGAGTTGTGCATAAGAACGTCACTGGATGAAATTAAAATAGTATATTGATTACAACCGTTCAAATCTGTTGATGGGATAAAGATAATTTATGGCATTTACAAAAGAATATGATTTTGAAGAACTGAAGTTGTCAAATTTTGTATCCTATGAAAAATAAAGAAAAAATCTACCTGAATTAGGCTGTGCAAACAAAATGAAATATTTTTTTCATTATCAAATTCAGACGTTTTATGTACAAATTGGGAAGGGACAATCTCTAAAAACCTTTAAATGTCCGGATAACTGGGAAGGCCTCCGCACCTCTTAGGAAGGATACTGAGTAAGGTGCTTTCTCCAATGGTAATTATATAAGGAAGAGCATTCGAGAAAAGCTTGGACACTAAAAAAACTATGACTATAATTGTTACTTTTCTTTGTAAGACATATGTTCTTTAATTTGAATACTCACCATTTTAGAACCATTGGTGCCACGTGAACGGGCTTGTATTCGTTTTTGTTTCTCCTTTCCAATCTACTAGATTACTAATTCTAATTTTACATGAAATTCAAAATCTATATACTTGTAGTTATGTTTTTAGATAATAATTTTAATTTTTATTACTCCATCCGTCTCATAAAGTTCTTTACGTTTGACATTTTGAGGTCAAAGATTAAAAACTTTGACCATTAATTTGTGAAACTATATAAAGATTTACAATGTCAAAATACTTATATTAGATTCATGTTAACTAGTATTTTCATAATATCATCATTTTATAGTTTTTACTTATGTAAAATTACAAATATTCATGGTCAAAGTGTCGCATTGGAGACCGTGAAAAGTCCAACGTAAAGAACTTTCTGGGACAGAGGGAGTAGTTTTTATTTTTTAAAATAGAAGCAAAAGAAAGTTACAATCTAAGAGGACAAGGGGTCCTCTACAAAAGAAAAACTAAATTGTAGTTCTTTAGCCTGGAATTGCAATCAAGTAAGTTAATGTCTAAGCGCAAAGGTTGATAAAAGTTGACTAAATAAAAAGGTTTCATGAATATTGAGAGCCATATAATCTGCGGCTTGATTAGCTACTTTTAAGCATTACACATGTGCATGGGTTGTTTTTATGGGAGCTTTTGATGAACTAAGAAATCATCACGAATCCTACATAACCAATAAACCACCTGAGAATTGATTCAATTCGGATCATCCTTTATCCTAATTAAGTTTAAGCCGAGTGACCGTCTTAAACAAGTACTCAATACTCCAGAATGCATGTGGCAAATACATTGCAGTCACAATTGTTGGCATCTTTATAGTAGATTGGTGTACACTAAAGAAACAATATTGCGAATTTTGTGTTGGAGTTCCTCCTTATGAGGAGAGAGAATATATAAAGTAAAATCTAGGAGATGTGTTAAATAAAGTAAGAGAGAGAGAAAAAGAGAGAGGAAATGATATCAGAGAATAGGATTGAGCGTGCAAAATAGCAATGCTATTATGGTTAGAGGCTTAGAAATGAAGAGATTATTATCTCTCATAATTTAGCATAAAGAAGGTTATAAATACCTTCAATTGTTCACATTTAATTCAATTCAGAAATTCATAAAACAAATACTTTGCTTATATTAGTGAAATCCTCTAGTTTTTCTAGAGAAGTATTGTTAGCCTATTTTGCTTCTATATAGAGGGAAAAAGAATATTATTCCGCTGCTAGTTTTGTAATATTTCTCAACGAAGTGGTATCAAGGCAAGGTTTGTAAGAAATATGTGTAGAGCAAAATGGAAGATACAATGACCCTCTGGGGCATGATTAGATTGACATCCTCCAACTACTCAATTTGGAAGCTTAAGCTTCAAGGAAGGTATCCTTTATTGTAAGGATTTGTATAATCCTATTGAAAAAGAGAAGAAACCAGAAGATAAGACAGAAGATGTCTAGAAGTTGGAGAACCGAAAAGCTGTTGGTTTAATCTGACTGTATATTGATGAAAGCTTGTTTCAACATGCGGTAACTGACACCAATGCCTACAAGCGTTGGAAAAGCTAGAGGCAATGTACGAAAGAAAGACGGCTTTAAATAAAACCACCTTTATGAGAAGGCTGGTTCGATTGTTATACAAAGAAGGTAAACATATGGCTGGACACCTGAAAGATTTTAACCAGCCAGCATGAATATTGATGACGAAGTTCAAGCCCTGCTTCTTTTTAGCTCATTGCCCGATAGTTGGGAAACGCTTGTTATCTCGTTGAGCAATTCTGTTCCAAATGGTTCACTTACATTGGAGGTGGTGAAAGATAGCTTATTTAACGAAGAAGCAAGGAGAAAGGAATTTGCTTCTACGAGTCAATCAGAACTAAATGTCGTCGAAAGTAGGGGGAGGCCGAGGAATAGAGGCTTCCAGTACCAAGAGAAGACAAGAGACAAATCAAAATCAAGAAAAAGCTTCACTTGCTTTTATTGTCATAAGCAGGACATAAGCAAAGTGAATGCAGATTGTGGAAGCGTGACATGAGAGCAAAGAATGAAAAAGGAAGTGAAAAAGAAGATAATAGAGATGTTAATGCAACAATGGTAGATGATGATGTTTTCTTTATCGGTGATGATTCTTGTTGTAATCTAACATTTGAAGACTGCAATTGGGTGGTTGATACTGGAGCATCATATCACCTAACGGTCCATAGAGAATATTTCTCATCTTATACGAGCAATGATCTAGGCTACGTTAAGATGATAAATGATGGATCCTTCAAAATTGTTGGTATTGGAGATGTTCGTGTGGAAACCAACACCGGTTGCAAATTAACACTCAAAGATGTAAGACACGTTCCTGATATTTGGCTAAATTTAATCTCCGCTGGAAAGCTCGATGATGAGGGATATGTAAACCATTTTACTAATGGAAAATGGAAGTTATCTAGAGGCTCGTTGGTTATTGCACATGGAAACAAGCAACATAGCCTATATGTCACATAAGTTAAGCTCAAAAAGGCAGAGACAAATGTAGCTGAAGGAGATTCTTCTGTCGAGCTATGGCATAAGCGGCTCGGGCATATGAGTTAGAAGGGCATGCAGATCCTCACTCGTAAGTAACTACTGCGAACCTGAAAGATATGTATTTGAAACCTTGTTTTGAGTGCTTAGCTTGCAAACAACACATAGTTGCATTTCCAAGAAATCGCTCTTTCAGAAGACCAACTATTTTGAATTTGGTTCATACAGATGTTTGCACCATGGATTAGAAATTGCTTGGTGGAGCATGGTATTATGTCACTTTCATTGATGACCATTCCAGAAAGTGTGGGTCTTTATATTAAAAAGTAAAGATCAAGTGCTTGAAGCCTTCAAAGAGTTCTATGCCAAGGTTGAATGAGAGACAGGAATGAAGTTGAAATGTGTTGGAGCGATCAATGGTGGTGAGTATAGAGTTCTGTTTGAAGAATTTTGTAGAAGATTTGGAATCAAGCTTGACATGACAGTCCTAAAGACACCGCAACATAATGGAGTTGTAGAAAGAATGAATCGAACAATCAATGAAAGAGTTCGATGTATGTTATCCCATGTAAAGCTGCCTAAAACCTTTTGGGGTGAAGCGGTGAAGAATGCGGTTCACTTGATTAACCTGTCCCCTTCGTTTCCTCTTAATGGTGATATACCACAAAAGGTCTGGTATGGGAAAAATGTGAATTATGGGAATCTCAAGGTATTTGAATGCAGAACCTTTGTTCATATTCCAAAGGATGAAAGATCTAAGCTTCATAGTAAAACAAAGCAGTCTATCTTTATTGGTTATCCATTTGATGAATTTGGATATAGATTGTGGGATTCAGTGCACAATAAGATTATTCGAAGCAGAGATGTTTTCTTCTTTGAAGATCAAAGCAGTGAAGACATACTAAATCTTGCAAGACAAACACCAAATAAGGAGATACCGTTGTTCTGGATCCAGTTCTTCCTGCAACAGAAGACGACGGTGTGGGTAGAGTTCAAGATGAACAAAATGGTGAAGATGATGGAAATTTAATGCAGCATATGAATGAGCCAGTTGAGAAAGAGCACTAGGGAACGTCGTCCATCTACATGATACACATTTGATGATTATATGTTACTCACTGATGGGGGAGAGCAAGAGTCATTCAAGGAAGCTATATCAGATGTGCACCAGAATGGGTGGCAAAAAGCCATGCAAGAAGAAATGAAATCCTTGCATGAGAACCACACGTTTGACTTGGTAGACTTCCCACCAGGTCAGAATGCTTTGAAAAATAAATGGGTGTACAGGATCAAGGCCGAAGGGAGAAACTCACAACCAAGGTATGAAGCTAGATTGGTTGTGAAAAGGATTTAACCATAGAAACTTTGAAGAGATATTCTTGCCTGTGGTTAAAATGACTTCAATTAGAGCAATTCTTGGTTTAGCTGCTACAATGAATCTAGAAGTCGAGCAGCTTGATGTGAAGACGACATTCCTTCATGGTGATCTTGAAGAGGAAATATATATGGAGCAACCCGAATGATTTCAAGTTAAGGGGAAAGAACACCTTGTATGTAGACTGTAAAAGAGTTTGTATGGCTTAAAACAAGCACCAAGGCAGTGGTATAAGAAGTTTGAATCCTTCATGATCAACCATGGATATATGAAGATAATCGCTAATCATTGTGTGTTTATTAAATGATTCAGCGACGGAGACTTCATTATTCTCCTACTATATATAGATGATATGCTAATAGTTGGCTGTGACACACTCAAGATTGCTAATCTAAAAGCAGCCATGAGCAAATATTTTGCAATGAAGGATTTGGGCTCAAAAATATTGGTATAAAAATCCAACGTGATAGGGAAAACAAAAAGTTATGGCTGTCACAAGAAAAGTATATAGAAAAACTGCTTGAAAAATTCAACATGCATAATGCAAAGCCGGTCCAATCTCCACTTGCAGGTCACTTCAAGTTGAGCTCCCAACAATGTCCTAAATGTGAAAAAGATGGAGAAAAAATGAGGAAACTTCCATGCATATGCGGTTAGAAGTTTGATGTATGCTATGGTATGCACAAGACCAGATATTGCATATGCAGTTGGTGTAGTGAGTCGTTTTCTGTCGAATTCGGGAGAAGAACATTCGGTAGTTGTAAAATGGATTTTGAGATACTTACGTGGAACCACCAATGTCAGCTTATGTTGTGGACCGAGAACCTGTGTTGGAAGGATGTGTTGGGGAAGGATACACAGATGCGGATATGGCAAATGATGTTGATTCACGAAAGTCTGTATCAAGCTATGTGATGACTTTTGCAAGGGAGTTGTGTTGTGGCAATCAAAGCTCCAAAAGTGTGCTGCTTTATCCACGATAGAAGCTGAGTATATAGCTGCAAATGAAGCTTGCAAAGAGTTTGTGGATGAAGAAATTCCTTCAAGAGTTAGGCATAAAGCAAGAGAAATATGTGCTTATTGCGATAATCAAAGTGCCTGTACTTGGCTAAGAATCCTATCTTCCATGCACGATCCAAGCATATAGATGTGAGATATCATTGGATACGTGATGTTTTGATGAACTGGCTATTGTAGTTGGAAAGGATTCATATTGATCACAATGGTTCAGACATGATGACAAAGACTCTTACAAGTGAAAAGCTTGACACTTGTCGAAAAATGGTTGGCTTGTCGAGATCCTCCACCTAAGTCGGAAGGGCGAGATTTGTTGGAGTTTCTTCTTGTAAAGTAAAAAAAACAGGAGATCTATTAAAGAGAGAGAGGAAATGAAATCAGAGAATAGGATTAAGCGTGCAAAATAGCAAAGCTAATATGGTTAGAAGCTTAGAAATTAAGAGATTATTATCTCTCATCATTTAGCATACGGAAGGTTATAAATAACTTCAATTGTAAATGTTTAATTCAATTCAGAAATTCACAAAATAGACTTTGCTTATATTATTGAAATTCTCCAGTTTTTCTAGAGAAGTATTGTTAGCCTATTTTGCTTCTACATAGAGGGACAAAGAATATTATTACGCTGCTAGTTTTCTAATCTTTTCCAACATTTTGTTATCAAAAAAGTTATTTTAAAAAATAAAAAAGAGAGGAAGAAACTTACAGGAATAAACTTTTTCTTGAAATTTATAAACTTTGCAGGTCTAATAAATTCGTTTTTAGAAATATGAATAAGCGACTGGTTGTCTTCTCGTTAACTATAGTAGTTCCGAGTTGGCATGCTTAAGCTGTTGAATGTTGATTGAACTAACTTGACTTGGGCTTGTTCACATAAACACTAGTAAAAGGACATACTCCAAAGGTTGACCTATTGAGCTGAGCTTGAGCAATCTACACATGAGAAAATCTTAGTTGAGATTGGTGACTATAATCTTTCATGGGCCCTAGATAGAATGTCACTTTCCTCTAGGCAAATATATTATGAGGTTCAATTTTATTTGTCTGCAATTTGTCTAAAATGCTAAGTCATTATACTACAACCCGAAGTGTAGCAATCAAGCCGTAAGTGTTGGTTTTGGAGCCAAGTAAAGTGCTAGGACGTAAACCTTAATGACTCACTCCCTCCACGTTTAGACTTTAGACAAATGCAAGGCCGATCTCACTAAAATAGTTGTCATTCTAAAATTAATGGACTGCTTATAGCCTTATACGATGTTCTAATTCTAGACATTTTAGGTTGGTGGATAGCAGAATTCTTCCCTTATCTATTCTTTATTAATATGTATGAAGTGAAATAAGGATTTTTATATCAATGGTTTCTTGTCAGTCATGACTATGAATTACTGATGAACTAGTGTGATTTGGCAATGCTACACACACACACACACACACTCATCACCAAAACTCATTTTCAGACTAATCACGTTGGCTATTATGTTCTTTACAGGGAAAAATCAGCTGTTAGTCATGCAATCACTTGGCGTCATCCTATTTCTGCCAAGCATGTAAAGATTGAGGGAGCAACGGCATTCGCAGTTTCTGGTTTGCTTTCTACTCATTTATACACCTGGCGTCTGCACCCTATATTGTTCAACTTGTTTTCCTCTCTTCTTTAGTTGATAAATTGGTCCATCCTCACTTTGCTTATCTCAGAGGGGATGTTGCATGGTAATCCCGTCTCTCAACACACAAGTGATGATAGTTCATGGTTGTTTAAGCTTCACTTGAAGTGAGTTGTTGACTAATGTATTTACTATGTGGATAAAAATATAGCTGACCAGCTCCCTGTATGTTGAAATGTATAATTTCTCGAAAACGATTATTGCAATCCCTCCAAGGGTATGCTGTAAAGGTGTAAATACTGTTATAGTTGAAAAATTTGGATTTGAACATCAGACAGTATCTTCGTATCTTCTTGTAACTTGTCATCCAACCCCATCTTCGGGTTAAAAGGGAGACAAAAAGACGCCCTTAATCCGTTGGGTCAACTCGTAACCGAACCCGACATGAAGTAACTGGCCTTTTTTTTTACCCAACGTACTAATGACCCGAACCCGAAATTATCGAACCCGAATGACCCATTTTCCAGGTCTAGTGTTAACAAGTATGTCTAGCTTATGCTTGCTGATTCATACTAGGGTTTTTGTACTTCACAAAAGCTATAATCTTTGCTCGAAGTGAATGTTTCAACATTCTTATGTTTGACTTCTAATGATAATGTTATGGCACACTTCTTGCAGGTAATCCAGCAGATTGTTCCTCTTTGGGGATCTCAGATGCTCTATTCCCTTCAGTTCCTGATTTGGTACGAACTCCTAATCTTATTTCTGATACTTTTCTATGAGCTCATCCAATATCAGTTTTTCGTAGGGTCAATGACGATGTTAGCTTACACTATTGTAATCTAGTTGCTACTAGAATGTAGGCTTTTCTAGCACCTTAATCTTTCAAGCTCGCTAATATCAGTTAGTATACTAGTTTGCCTATTGATATCAATAGTATAAAAGATGGTTTTGATGTAATGATAGTACTTTTTTGTTCTTCTATCTGTTTGATATTACTTTCAACCTTTCTGCAATAACTGTTGCCCTTCTGCTTGGCGTCTTTAGTGAGGCATTTAATCTCTTACTCCCAATGTTTCGTTTTAGAATTTGAACATATAGGCTTAAAGCCAGGAGGAATTTGAAGAAGTCCAGAATTTTAGTCTAAAATTAAAGCCTTGGGATAATTCAGAAACTGAGAAAAGAAAGTACAACAATCATTCTTGGACCGAGGATGTAAAATGGAAGTCGAAACCTTTATACTTTGAAATTTGAAGAGATACTGACTGTTTAACCACTTATAGAATGGGTGAATCCCTTTGAGGTGGGGTGATTTCATATGATACATCTCTTAGCAAGTTACTATAACATTCAAAAACAGCTTTGCTCTCATAAAGTAGAGACATTCACTATTTGCTTTGCAAAAGCTGTATTATTAAAATAGTTACTAATTTTCTTATGCGTTTTTGTACAGGTGCTTAGTGGCATAAATATGGGAAGTAACTGTGGTTACCATATGTGAGTGACATTTTAATTATTATTCCATTCACATTTTGTTGTACATAACCAGCTTCATCATCTGTAGTCTTAACTAGGCCAACATATTGTGCGTTTTCTTGTCATTTCCTTATTTTTATTTGTTTCGGTTGATATACTAAGATGTGAATCATCCTTTGGGGAACAGGCAAAGTGAGGTATTTAGTATTCTACTCTCTCAAGGTGATGTAGATTTGGTGTAGTGAACTTTATATTGGAAGTTAGATGTGTGCACTCACGTGGTCTTTCTCTTCCTTTCCAATTACATACCATAGATGCAAAGGAGGGGGGAGGGAAGGGGGAGATGTTAAATTTAGTCTAGTCGCTCATCAGCAGCAAGTCAAAGTCTGTAGAATGAAAGGATAAATTGATGGTAGGCATATCCATGGCAAATTTCTAAATAAAGGTGTGCATAGTAGAGATAGGGAATTTGCCAAGGTGCGAAAAAAGAGAATTGAGCTCAAATGCATGGGATTTTCTTCTTGTTACAACAATCCCGTTGATGCAGTGGCCATTATAGAATGTAGAAGTATTTGGTTTGTGCTCATCATGAGGAACATGGGGCTTCCAGCCACATACTCTTGAAGTTTTGATATGAACTTACTCCATTCGTTTCACAATATAGGGCCTTCTCTATTTACGTGAGTTAAACTTTATTTATTTTGACCACTAATTCATGAAAAGTTATATTGAATCATAGTATGAAAATTATATCACTAGATTGATCTTTATAACTACATTCGTAAGGTTATAATCTTATAATTTTTGATAGTATATAAGAAGAAATATTAAAGGTCAAAGTGTGTCCTCGAAGACTGTGAAAAAGGCAATAGGCCCTTTAATATGAAATGGAGGGGGTATGCTATGTAGGGATGTGAATGTTAGGTGGTAAAGCTATTTGAAAAAGGATATCACCTGTGACTCTAGAGTAGGCTATAACATTGAAGGTGGATTAAGATGAGCTAAGTAATGTAACTATAATTTGTGGGGTTAGAATGCGTAGACACCCTCTTTTTTCAGCACCCATAGTGAGAACAAAGGCATCGAATGTCTCAAGTCCAGCTCATTTGCATCCTACTTTTTCTCTCAACATCAAAACCCTTCCGTTTTCACATGCACACATAATCTTTACCAAAAGATTTCTTGAAGTTACGTGTTTGGAACCAATAAATGTTTGGGGGTCTTACGGCTAGGAAGGATAAGGCTTAAAGTGAGATTGGTTTTTTGGATGAGTTGCATTAGCAGGGTGCCCTTTCACTACTTATAAGGTGCACTCGGGAGTAAAAATGGAAGGTACACCCTTTCATAATTACCCTTATGGGTTAGGCTACACAAGAAGAAAATGGACTTGGGTTAAATCATTTACATATGCTGGCCAAATGTATGTATCTTTTTTAGATCCGAGAGCCCCTTATAATTTACCGCCCTTTCGAGGACCAATTGGTTTCTAAGTCTTCTTTAGAGAAGAAAATTGAAGAGATTGTATTATGTGAGAGGATAAGCTAGCTCCGAAAATTTAAACCTCGATGGGTCAAGGAGGGTGATGTCAATTCTAGATTTTTTCATAGGGTCACGAGTTCTAAAGGGAGGATGAGTTTTATTTGGGAGTTGGAGACCGACTTGGGTGGCATTATCACGGACGCAGATGTGGCGGGTGAGGAGATCACGTCATTTCATAAGGATTTGTTTTCCGAGGATTGTTTTCATAGCCCTATGGTCGAGGGGCTGGTTTGGTGCCCGATTAGTGGTGAGGATGCGGCTTGGTTAGAGAGGAGGTTTGCGATAGAGTAATTTTGCTGGTTGTTAAAGACATGAAGGGGACAAGGCCCGAGTTTTGATGGTTTCACGTTTGCTTTTTTCCAGCATTACTGGAATATTATTGAAGGTGATTTGCTTAAAGTTTTTGAGGATTTCCATTAGTCGGGGGTGATTTGCAAGAGTATCACCTCGACATTCTTTACTTAGATTTCTAAAATATCATTCTTTAAAAGTTTTAGATTTTAGGCCTACCATAGTTGCTAATCTTTACAAGATCCTCACCAAAGTATTGGGTAATAGACATGGTAGAGCTATGGGGTCTACTATTTCTCCTTGTTAGAGTGCTTTCGTAGAGGGTTGACATACTCTTGATGCGGTCATGGTAGCCAATGAGTTGTTGGATGATATTACGTTAGGAGGGAGAGGTGTTCCTCTCAAATTAGATTTTGAGAAGGCTTATGATAAGGTGACCTGGAGGTTCTTGGATAAGGTGTTTGAGAGGAAGGGTTTTTCTCTTCGGTTGGAGTAGGTGGATTACGGGGTGTTTTTGTGCTGCTTCTTCCTGGTCTGCGATGAAAGATTGTCCTAGGAGTAGGTTTGGTGCGTCTTGTGGTATTAGGCAAGGGGACCCTCTTTCTCCTCTCCTTTTCACTCCGGTGGCTCATGTTCTTAGTATGTTTGTCCTTAGAAGGGTGGCCAAGTTGAGAAAGTGAATAAACTTTTAAATAAGTGGAAGGGAGTTTACTTTTCTTTTGGTGGCGTATCACTCTTATCATTACCTCTCCATTTTTTTATTTGACAATTGATACCTCTCCATTTTTGGGATTCCTAAGCGGGTTGGTAGGAGATTTGAGTATATTACGCGCAATTGTCTTTGGTCAGGAACCAATGAGAGAACTAGGGATCATTAGGCCGTGTGGGATTGCTTTTCTAAGTCTAAGGAAGTGGGTGGGCATGGTTTCGGTAATTTGGCATCTCAGAACATTTCATTGGCTGGTAAGTGGCTTTGGTGGTTCCCTGTAGAGCCTGTGTCATTGTGGCAAGAATCATTCAAAGTAGGTACAGTCTCTATTTTAATGGTTGGGATGCACATGTTGGTGGAAGTATTACCTTTGCCACTAGAAATTTATTTACCAAATTTATCCCTCGTCATTCCTTTGGTCATTTTAAAGTTGGCTTAGAAAATAAAGTTTTATTCGAGGAAGATGTGTGGCAGGGTGAGGTTGGTTTGTCTGTTTTGTTCCCATGTTTGTATAATCTTTCTTCTGTCCATGAAATGCCTATGTTCCATTTTTACTCAGTTAATTGGCCTTCCATTTTATTAAATTTCTTGTGGATGAGTGTTAACGGGAGGGAATTGGATGAGTTATCTGACCTTCTCCCCCTGCTTGATGCTTTAACTTTTGATCATGGTTTGAATTCTCGGGTTTGGGCTTTTTCAAACATAGGGTTGTTCTCTTGTAAGATGTTGTTTCTACATCTAATTCCTATTCCTTATAACTCCTATTTTCCACTAAGTTATGTTCTTTGGGGTCCCAAAGTTCCCTTAAAGGTGTGTGCTTTCTTTTAGACCGTAGTTCTTAATCTGAGAAAGAGGTGGAGGCCTTACAAAGTGCCCTCTGCTCTCTCTTGATGTGTGTGATGTGCTATAGTATTTCCAAGACCAACGACCACCCTTTTTCTTTTTTGGTCTTCGTCCTTTTGCTTGGGGCGTTTAGTAGTGTCAGTTTGGCAATTTTGGCGAGACATGGGCGTGTTTGAACAGTTTGCTTGTGATGTGTCAGATTGGGTTAGGGGCTTTGGCTCTAAGAAGGAAGATTCGGATACTTTGGAGATGTGCTATGTTTGCTTTGGCTTGGTATATTTGACGGAAAGAAAAAACCGTGTTTCGTAATCAGTTTGTTTCCTTATTTAGGATAGTATAGTTAATGTACTTCGTTGTGGGTTTTTGCACAAAGAATTTTCCCCAATGTATTGTTGTCATTGTAAGGCGAAGCGGGACTGGAGAGCTCTTTTGTATTGATTGTGGCTTGACAATTCCAGCAAAAAAAAATCCGAAGATAAAAGAGCCACTCATGATATCTTTGTCTAGACAAAGCTCCTCTTGAACAATTATCACTTGGACCAATTGAAATAATAGTAGCATATGCAATATTGGAATCAAGGCATCTACCAAGCTTGACAAAAGGTAGGCTTGAGATGCTCAAGCAACTCTTACACGAAAATGTGAGCAACTCAATATGTATATTCTCATATTTTGGTGTAAGAGTTGCTCAAGCTTCTCGAGCATACCTTTTGTCAAGTTTGGCAGGTGCCTTGATGCCAATATTGCATGTGCTTATATTATTTCAGCTGGTCCCAAGTGATAATTGTTCAAGAGGAGACGGTTCGACACAAAGAATTCATGAGTGGCTCTTTTATTTTCGGAGTTTTTGGAGCTAAGTTCTAGACAAAAAGAATTCATGAGTGCCTCATTGTAAATAAGTTTATCTCAAAGATGGTACTAGATGACCTCAAAGATATTATGTAAACCTTGAGCCACCTCATTATAATTAGGCTATAGTAAAGGGTATCTCAGTATGTCGTTGAAATTTTACCAAACATTTTTTTTTAAGATAAGGAAAGTTTACCAAACATTATTTGTGCATTAAACCTTAGAATAATCTAGGGATTAATACCTCCTAGGGTTGCTACCGGATGGCGGCTTAGTTGTAAGGGATTTATGTTTGGAACATTGCACTCGTATTTGTATCTTATCTGATAGAGGTTTTGTTTGTGTTATTAAACTTTTGATTGGGAAGGCATATTCCCTAGGGATCTCACCGGAATAGTCTTAGGCTATGTTTAGCAATTTTCAGCTACTTTTTCAGCTTTAGCTACCTTTTCAGCTATTTTCCTACTCTCAGCAACCAAACAATTTTTCTAATTATTTACAACTTTCAGCTTTCAATACTAGCTTTTATAGCTAATTTTTTAGAAACTATCCATACAAGCTTTTAACTTCCAGTAGCTTTTCAGCTACTTTGCTACTAATGCATAGCAATGCATAGCAATTCATAACTATTTATAACCACAATCTAACTTATCTACAACCTTATCATCTAGTTCTAATAATATAGCCTTCAAATCATCTAGGAATGAGTATTCCTTAGGGCTCTTACCAGATCATGGCATTGTTATAAGAGATTTTGGCTTATGTTTGGACATTGCGAACCACATTCATTTCATGTGGACAACCTTACCTCTGAGACTGCATAGAGGTTGTCTATGTTAATAAAAACTGGGGAGGCAGGTGAGATGCTTGGCTTGATTCATTGTCAGTTTTTAACCCAAAGCTGTCAATATTCCATCTGACTTTTTAGCACACTCTTGAAGATGGATGTTGTCTATTTTCTAGGCATGGTGAACTCATGCTCCAATCAATGGATCCTGTTGTATAAATAAACTCTCTGCCCACTTGCCTCCCTAATCTATTCACATCACAAGATTTCTTTTATTGTTTTTGTTATTGATAGGACTCCATCACAAGCTTGCAAGCTTGAAATTCAAGACATTCCTTGAAAATGTGTTGTAGTTTACTGATACATTTTTTTGAATATGTTTATAACCTTGAAGTTTAAATGTAAGAGGAGTAACTTGAATTTAAACCTTTAAAATTTAAGTGAAAAGCTAGACCTGCTAGTTTCTATTGATAAGCCTATGGCACAACTGCTGATAGCTTTATAACTGAATTGTTAAAATAGTTACATGATAGTAATTAGCACTGCTCATGTTTTAGAAATGATATTTTTACTTATTACTTACTGGCAGTGTTTACTCTGGGACTGTAGCTGGGGCTCGAGAAGCATTCTTCCATGGTATACCTGCGATATCTATGTCATATGATTGGTAGGTAAATTTAAAAAGTTTTATCTCATTTCTTTTGGTGTGATAGATTTGCTTAACTGCCAACATATCATCGGTATTCTACGCTTATTGTTTAACATAATCATGCATGTGCTTATAATGTTAATATTACACTTATAGTGTACCTATGGCATCTTAGCCATCCTTAATAGGGTGATGATTTGCTTTTAAAGAAGCAAGCAATGGAAACAAAATTTCTAGTATATGCAACTTGAATCAAATGAGGGGTTATAGACCACATATAAGTCCGGTTTTAAACATTGGAACCCCGAGGGTGTACCTCCATGATTAAAATTAGTAGTTGTAGATAAGATTAAAATTTATTTTATCAAAAATTATCTACTCATGGATGTACACCATTGAGCCCTATTAGGAGCACATAACCAGTAGACAGTGTAAACTTACAGGGGTACCATGTAGAAAATCCCAATTTTCAAATATCTTTTTGGCCATTTGTGATGCAAGACCAATGTTACCCGGGTCGCGGGTCGGACCCATGAATTATAGATCGGGTCGTGTGTCCTGGAATGCAGAATGCTATCAATCCAACATTAGAAATTGATCCAGATCCCTAGATGCGACTCATAATTTTTATTTCGTACGTCTCCAAAACTTCATCCAAAATTTCAGATATGGTCTAGATCGAAACTCTAGATCTGGAATTTGAAGCACTAATTGTCTGCGAGGAAGCCTAAAACCATAGGGGTTATGCTTGCCGGAAGCTCATTGGAAGGCTTGTCGAATCCAGTGGCAGTTGCCAGTTGTCAGTTGGAGAGAGAGATAGAGTACGAGAGCGGTTTTGTTGCAAGATAAATATGGGAATTTGAAGATAGAAAGTTACTGGCCTTTGGTTTTTTATTTTATACAGCAAACCTAAGTTTTTAATGCCATTTGCCCATTGTGAACCTTTTACCAAAAAAAGCACTCTGCATTTGAAACTTAATATTTGAAATTTTAAAGATAATAAAGAAAATGAAAAGTGTTACACACATTCATTTATTGTTCACTATTTTACTTGCATGTAATCAAATAATATGTTGTGTATGGCCCTAGCATAATATGTTATGTCTATGACATTAGCATACCCGATTTGTGGTGGCTAGCATCCTGCACACCCGTACTCGTACCACCTATGAGGACGAATTGCGTTTTGTGTAACATTAGGATTCTTTCAACTTGTTTTATTGGTGTTGCAAGATGCTTGTCTTTCGCAGTTTCAAGTAAAATAGGAAGGATCCCATTTCCTTGTGTATGCTGCAGGAAGATAAATCTTGCTTTGCTTGCTAATGTAGCAATCCTTTACTTTGTTCAATCAGAATTAGTAACTCTATGAGTCATTGGTAATAACTGTGGAGAATGTGTTACTTTTCTTCATCTTTTGTCCCTATATATTGCCACATATCCCCGTAGTTAAACCACTACTGATTATGTATAGTTGGTATTTATTACATGCTATGTATCTAGGGTTGGAGGTGTGAGCAATGTTGATGATTATACACTAGCTGCTGAGGCATGTCTACCCATCATAAATGGTGTGCTAGCTGAGTTAAAAAATCAAACCTATCCACAAAGATGCTTTTTGAATATAGATCTGCCAACCAATGTCCGGTGTCATAAGGTACTTCTTGAAGAACTTGGTTATGCTGATTTGGCATTGAACTTTCGAATTTCTAGGAATAGCTGACCTTTTTGTAAAGTTTATTCATTTTGATGCTTTGCTGATTCATATATTTCTACAAAAAATAAAATGGTACTATGGTCGAAATTTTGGTCATAGAATCCTTTAATAGGATTGGTCTGATCCTGTAAGGATATTTATTGACTTCTACTATAAATTGAGGTTCTGTTATTTCATTGGGCTATATGGTAGGATTTAACCTTTCCTATTCGACATGTTCATGCATTGCGCTGAATTACGAACAGCTGTTTGTTAATTCCAAGATCTTGGTGGTGCCTCTAGCTGATGATTAATCCAAACCTAGTTTTTTCAAGTTGACTCCTCTTTAGGCACATGCTGTACTACTAGGTGCTTGCCCTGCTTCTTGTAGTTTTGTGAAGAACTGGAGCTTTTGTTTTAATTACTAAAATTTAACTTCACTTGTCCAAATGTTACCTCTGTCAAAAGGTTCATTGTGATTATGTGTTTGCTTTGCATGAATATGGCATATTGGGGATGAGCTTGCTTGACATTGTTTATCAATGTCTTTTTGATGCCTATCACTGTTTCATTTTTATCTGATCAATAGTTTGCAATTTCCCCATTAACTTTGGACCTTGTAATTGTGAGCATGCTGCAATGTACTATAGTCATTGTCTGTTGATGAGAGAAAGTTTACAGCTATCATCGAGATCGACCTGTACATCTTGATAATGTGAGTATTTAATTGCTATGAGCAGGGTTACAAATTGACTACACAGGGTAAAAGCATCTTCATGATGGGGTGGAAGCAAGTTACTTCGAGTACACGAGGAAAAATGTTATCGACAATGACAATGGATGTGGAATCATCCGAATCTCCGGAGTCAAATTCATCAGCAGGATCTGAAGACCAACTTATATTCAGAAGAGAAGTGTGTTTCCCCTTGTCTTTCTAGTTTCTACTCATGTTTCTTTATTGAAATCATGACAGCTTCCCCCCCCCCCCCAACCCCAAGAGTAAAGAAAACCAAGCCTGAAAATATTATTTCCGCCCGACCACTATTGAAATCACTACTGCAATAGGATTTACATGGTAATCTAAAAAAGTTACTCTTATAGTCACGTCCGAGGATGACATTGGTTGACGTGACGACTATAAGTGAAACCCTATTTTATTT
>BSSO01002009.1:0-20870 GCA_030267885.1 Mesembryanthemum crystallinum | reverse complement strand
GGAGTTTCTAAGGAATGAGCTCCCTGAAAAGAAGATGCACCTTGGTGATATGAGTAGTACCATCAAACCATTTAAGCTAATTCCTCAACCATCAAAATCCTTGGGGTATTACAATTATTAATTAGTACCTGTGTTATACCACACTTTTATCTTTTGTTGGGGGAGTGTTTATATACGATAAATCTTTAGAATCGAATCAAATAAGATTTTGCTTTTACATGTTACATCTTTTACAATTTTCTCCTTTTACAAACATAAGGAATTGTTAGGAAATCTGCCAAAATTCTATTATACCACTTGTTTGGGATTTGACCACAATGGAAGCATAATTAATTACATACATAAAAATAATCACACAACATATTTAATGTGGAAAACCCCTCTTCAACTGAGGGAAAACCCATGAATCTGCAAAATATTCACTACCATCATCAAAGAGAGTTACAACAGTAGACACGCAATATACTAACATTTCAATCTCCTATAGCTAGTAATTGACTCTACCCCTCAAGCACTCATATTTGATGGAACTGCATATCTACCTCAAAAACCGAACCCCCATTGGGGCTTGGTTTTCTACCTCACCCTCAGTTCACACCAAAACCCTTCCTCAGTGCCTTTATTTATAGGCTACAAAAACTATCATAGTTCAACTCTAACTTGGAAACTACTCACCTTTCTAATTCTACACAAAATATGTCTCCTAATATTTTGGGAAATTACAACTGTTTGAGAAATAAGTAAACTTCTTAAAATAATATCCTACACTAATAAGAAATCTACCATAACACAATTACTTGATGAGCAAGCAATATAATATACCAAAATAATATCTTCTAATTATCTTGCCAAAACTGTCTTCAATGTATATCGGGGCGTGGATCTTAACATGAATGCATTCACTCAAATAAAATCAAACTGTCCTCTAATGTTCATTTCACTTTATTCAATTCCATTTTAGTTCAGTTTTATTAAGTTCAATTCAATCAATTCACGTCAGATTAGCAGCTTACTTATTTTCTCATATATTACTATTCATTAAGTGCCCATTCAGTTCAATTCAAAGTAGTTCAGTTCATATAATATACTTTTAGGCGAAATGAACACACCCTAAAACTAACAAAATACGTAAAGCTCAAAGGAGTTATATCAGAGGTCATAAATCATAATTATAGCTCAACTTCACCAACTTAAACGAGACATCTCTAGATTCTTTAGGATGGAAATATTTTGTTTTTATTCAATAGGTATATGAGCCACTAGTAAGTTATTATTTTTTTTGCACTACATTGAATCAGGGGTTTAAGCCTTAAAAGCTGCACCCACACAAAACTTCTTTGCTATTAGAAAATGTCCTTTAACCACGCCCAATAAGGAAAAAAGTTATTAATTTGCCAACACTATAAAGGAAAAATTATCATGTTTTTCAACTTAAATTATTGCATTTGCATGTATCTTGTGTCATATAAGCTTATAACCAAATCCATACAATATCACACCTATTTATTTAATACATTATTACAATGTACATCTAACAGATTCACTCAAATTCTTTGAACCAAGTCAATCTTGTTTTTACTGAGTCAGCCACGAAGGGGGATCAAACTCTTGTTTTCACCGAGTCGGCCACGAAGGGGATCAAACTATACTTTCGTGGAACTTGTATTTGTACATGGACTAGAAGAGATGACTAGAAAATGGAAACCGAGTAAAGGAGGACAATTATGTAATTTTCCACCGTTGCTTGTTTTAACTCCTTTCACGTGGAGAAAGCATATGGGGAAATCCAACAAACCCAAAGCCCACACCTCCCTCCTCTCACACCACTCTCTTCCTCTCTCTCTCTCTCTCTCTCTCTTCTTTCTCTCTCTAGGAATCTCCTAGCCAATTTATCACGAGATTTTCAGTTTTCTTTCAAACCAAACAAACCCTTATTTTAAATATTTTTAAAACTCTTCATAAATCCTTTTATGGTCGGTCCAAATTCAAGAAAGTAATAATCTTTTGCTTGTTGGGGAGTTATATATATTTTCCTTTCCCCAAAATTCTCTTGTTTATCTGATGGACCAAAGGGGGTTTGCAAAATTATAATCAGTATACTACTACTTAGAAAGAGAAAATTTAAAAGATAAATAAAACATCAAATCAATAAATTTCAATTTATAAATCCTAATCCCACTTTGATTTTGATTGCTTTCTGGAGAGAGAAGGGTGGAAAGAAGAAGAAAGAACAACACCCAGAAAGCATATACTATAAATTAGGCAAATACAGGTTCTCTTTTATTCTTGTTTTTATTAATCAAGCAATACTGCACTGATTTCTTTTTTGACCAAACTTTGAAGAACAAGGTGTGTAACAATTTATTTTTTTGGGTTCTTATTAGGGTTTGTAAATTTACATCAAATTTTTAGTATTACTTAATAGGGATTTTGCCTAATTCTTCAACACATACACATATACCTATCACAGCCCCAATAACTTTTTTTTTCTGTTTTCCAGAATTGCCCTTATCCTGACTGTGTCTGAAATTGGGCTTTTCAGTTTTCTCTCTCCTGTTTTTTTTCACCATTATCAAAAATAATTTCAATTTGATGCAAATCTGTTGTTTGAGGCTGATGGGTTTTCTGCAATTGAGGGATTCTTCCTGAGAGGGATTTGTTAAGTTTCTTGGTAAAGTTTTGCTGGGTAGACTGTTTTCTGGGATTAGGGTTAGATCTGACAATTGCGTGTCCCCTTTTCTGTTTTGCCTGATATTTAATTTTTCTGTGTAAGTTTCCTCTGAAATTTACTGGAATTGAAGGTTAAGTTTCTGGGTTCATCAAATTCTGTTTGGATTTATCAGAATCTGGATGTGGTCAATGCAGTGTTGAGCTTGGGTTGCCATCCAGGAATCAGATACCTAGATCAGGATTATGTAAGTCCAGTAATTAAATCTGATATGATGCTTAAGAAATTTGCCACTTTCTGTAATGACATGCAATAATTGATAGGATGAAATTCCTCCTTCAATCAGGATATCCAGAATTACTATTTTGATTTTGGTGAATTCTGTTGGAATTGATGATTATTAATGGGTATTTTCTCTGAAGAAGACTCGGTCATATCTTACTTGATCCTGATGATATTTATGATTGTTTTGGCTGTATTCAGATCTCAGAATATGACAATTTGCACCTTTTAATAGTTATGATGTGTGGTTTGGGATTCCAGATTAAGTAATTAAAGATGATTTGTCTGCTGATTAGGCTTAAATTTGTTTAGTCTGTGAACAATGTCTGTTGCTGCAAACGGAGTTCAAGATGATAAGATGTTAATTATCAAGTTATCTAGTCATTGAGATTATGTGGATCAATTTCTTGATGAGTTATCTGATCTTGGGCGATTTTGCTTCAAATACACATGCAACAATTCTGATTCAATGTTTTAATGTAAAATCTTAAATCTGTCTTTAATTTATAAGTTCTTCAGCTCCGATCTTGGGTAACCTTCTTTCCTGTGACTGAATTTCCAGAATGACGTGATGCAGGGTTTCTGGTTCTTATTGTTTTCTGTTTGTCTTTTTTATTTTTACATTATTTGGGGGTAAGGAGGGGTAGGAACTCTGGGAAGAAATGGTTTTGGCCTTGTGGAGTTTTAAATCTTACTATTAAAGAAGATCTTCAATATTTTATGGCATTGCTTACTGTTATACTATCATCGGTTGTTGAGGAATTTGCAGTTCTGAGCTGTGTATTAGGTGATCACTACAAGCTTAACAGTTGTATTCCTTCCTGTTGAGAATTCATTATCTTTTGAGCTTCAAGATGTATTTGTAATTGTTTACTACTCTTCTTTGACCTTTGTAGGATCTTTGATATTGGATGTACGGTTTGCTAGACACAAATAGTATTGATCTTGCCTTTTAGTTTTCGTCCCCCTTGTCCAGGTGGACTCATATATTGATTGATCATTTGATTGTATTGAAGCATTTTTATGACCCATTGGTACTTTATAACAGAAAAGTCTGTAATGGGGTTTCATGACTACAGAAAACCATTCAAATGATTTGTTTGATAGGATGGATCAGAAGCCATGTTTATTGCCATAGTACTTACGCAGCTGTTCGGTTTCTATTGAAAAGATTAATTGTTGTATAATGCTCATATATTATTGAGCATTTATCTTTTTAAAGATTATAATTGGTTGATTCAAAGCATTTTCCTGTGTTTGCTGTGAGCAGTTATCATGGGGACAGAACTTGTTAGAGCTTGTCTCAAAGAAGAGGATCTCGATTTTCCAGCAGTTCCACCTGGTTTCGAGTCATTCACATCCTTCAAATTGAGGAAGGTGGAAACTGCTGAAACTGAACCCAGTTGCTCAGTTTCTTCAACTATTTCTCATCAAGAATCCGTCCATATAAAACCTGAGCCTGGACATGATAGTGCGGGAAAGATTTCAAGGTCTCTGAGGCGTAGATCTGGGGTCAATTATGGCCGAATGAATCAATGTTCTGATGAAGACTCTGACACTGAGCAGCTTTGCCAGGTTAGATGTCTCTGTATGTAGTGTTTCTTGATAGCCTCTGTGATGTGTGACCATAAATGCTATTTTTGGTTCTGATTTCATTTTTCATTTATGTATTCAGAACTTTTCAATGAAGCCTGGCCTGCCAAAAGGGGTCATCCGTGGCTGTGCCAATTGTCAAAACTGCCAGAAGGTTTGTTTTGCAAATTCTGTCCTATTTTTCTGCCTTCTGCATGGCTGCTTTAAGCTGGATGCCACAAACTTTTGGCACTTTTCCATGTCGTAGATGCTGATGAAACAATTAGTTGTTTGCCTTTATTTCTGCATGTGCGCTGAATGAGTCCTTGTATATGTGATACGTATGGTGGAAGTCTGGATATTTCCTGATTTTTTTCTCAGCAATAGGGATGATAGTTACAAATTTGAAGAAATTATTGTAGCCAAAAGATCTCTAGAAAGGCTGAGCTGATGGTGTGTTTTGTCAGTTTGGACGTCAGTCGTCTCATGTTCTTGAATATTTTCTTTGAGAAACTTTGTTAAATACAGCTTTGATACAGGTTATTGCAAGATGGCATCCTGAAGCTGCATGTAGGCCTGACCTTGAGGAGGTGCCTGTATTCTATCCAAGTGAAGAGGTCTTGTTTTGAAATTGAACTTTGCTTCTCTTGTTATCTGAGACTCATTGCCTATTATTTCAGCTGATTGAAGGTCGGATATGATGTTTTCCGCAGGAATTTAAAGATACAATTAAGTACATAGAACAAATACGTCCGAAGGCCGAACGTTATGGAATTTGCCGTATTGTTCCTCCTCCTTCATGGAAACCTCCGTGTCGTCTAAAAGAGAAAGATATATGGGAAACATCTATGTTTGCTACCCGTGTACAGAAGGTGGACAAACTGCAGAATCGTGATGTGTCGAGAAAAATGTCAAAAGGTCATAGTCATGCAAGGAAAAAAAGGAGAAGATGCTCAAAAATGGGGGCAGAATCTGCGGCTGGGAGTGGAAAATTGGAACAAGGGGAACTGGGATTTGGTTTTGAACCTGGTCCTGAGTTCACTTTAGATGCATTTCAGAGATATGCAGATGATTTTAAGACCCAGTATTTCAGGACCGACAATTGCACAGATTCGGAGGTTGAAAGGGCCAAGTCTATTCAGAAGGGGGAGCCATCAGTAGAGACTATAGAGGGTGAATACTGGCGAGTGGTTCAGAAACCAACAGAAGAAATTGAGGTATGGTAGTACTAGTAGTTTGAGAATGTCACCTATATGATATTTTCATTCATACAGTAGTTGTAATTTGTTATTGGGATATTTTTTGTAGGTTCTTTATGGTGCGGATCTGGAAACTGGAGTTTTTGGCAGTGGTTTCCCCAAGTCCTCTGGTCAAAGTTGTTCATCCTCTTATGATGATTATATAAAATCAGGATGGAATTTGAATAATTTACCTAGGCTTCGAGGTTCAGTTCTTTCCTATGAAAGTGCAGATATATCAGGTGTCCAAGTACCTTGGTTGTACGTAGGAATGTGTTTTTCCTCATTTTGTTGGGTAAGTTCATAATGATTTTGTGACATACTTTCTCTCCATAAATATCTGCACAATGGGGCTGTGTGTACATGTTTTGTATTTTTGTGTGTATGTGCATGTATGTGTAGGTTCCGTTTGTTGCATGCTAGAGCATACATGTACTGTAAAGCTATGCTTGTCATGTAAGATAAACTGTGAAGCAGTATGCATTGGTTTTGTGGATGTGAAGTATGCTCATCTAAACACATTGTTATTCCATATTCCATATGCAATCTCCATGTCCCAATTGGCTGACATTTGTAGCTGATATATATTCCCGTTTCCTTGGAACAGCATGTTGAAGATCATCATTTGTATTCTCTGAATTATATGCACTTTGGTGCTCCGAAAATGTGGTATGGTGTTCCTGGAAGTGATGCTATTAAGTTAGAAGACGCAATGAAAAAACATTTGCCGGACCTATTTGATGAGCAGCCTGACCTCCTTCATAAGTTGGTGAGTTGAAATTAGATGCTTTTGGGAAATTACTCTTTTTTTTTTCTTTTTTCTTTTTAAAAAAAGGAACAATACACTATTAATCTATTAGAAAAAGAAGGTAAAAAGAAAGTGTATCATATTCTTCAAGGGGGAGGCCCTTCTTGGTTCCTCTGGATTTCTGATAGTAATATATGGATGTGGATGGCAACTTCTACTGGGTTATTGTCCTTTGTTTGATTTGGTAGGTATTTAGTATTTACTGCACTGACGCCCTGTGATTCTGTATATTTGGACAAGTGCACTTTCTTTTCAGTGCAATTTTGTTTTCTGTTTGTTTGTTCATTAATGTGAAAGGAGAGTTCAGTGAGGGAGAGTTATTGAACTCGTGAAAGGGACAAGTTGTCCTTGTTCTCACAAAAGGAGATAACCAGACACCAAACTAGCCAAAAGCAAAATGGATGCTCTAACCATCTGAATGATAAACGAATATGATTAGTACTGGATCACCTCTGTACATGTATCTAAAGTGAAATCAAGAAAGTGACTATCAAAGTGATTTGGCTGGAGAAGCTGGGCGCTTAATGATTCTTGCATTCCACATCTAGCATTGTACTCTTGAGGAACTTAAAAAAAATTACAAACCTCCAAACAATTATATCTTCCCTGTCAAAATCCTCCATATCTATATTGTAAGAATTACTGCAATTTCGTGGAACAAAACCCAATGTTAACTCAGAACATCGAAGGCCACTTTCCAAAAAATAACCTAAGAATTGGACCAGTGACTGAAAAGGGGCTCAGTAGTTTGTTTACCTTTTAAAACAAAGAATAATGGTTATATGCATCTACACCAATTCAAAACCCAATGTTAACTCATAACATCTGATTTTTTTTTTTTTATATTTGTGGGTTCTTTGCAGGTCACTCAACTTTCTCCTTGTATTCTCAAATCAGCAGGGGTGCCTGTCTATCGATGTGTACAGAGTGCTGGGGAGTTTGTGTTGACTTTTCCTCGGGCATATCATTCTGGGTTCAATTGTGGATTCAATTGTGCAGAGGCCGTGAACGTGGCTCCTATCGATTGGTTTCCACATGGACAGAATGCTGTGGAGCTCTATCGTGAGCAGGGGAGAAAGACAACTATTTCCCATGATAAATTGTTGCTTGGGGCAGCTAGAGATGCGGTAAAAGCTAACTGGGAACTTAATTTACTGAGGAAGAATACCTTGGATAACTTGAGATGGAAGGGTGTTTGTGGAAGAGAAGGAATCTTAGCTAAATCTCTCAGGGTATGTAATATATCTGTTGTTTCCTGGTTCGTAAGAATTGTATGTTGTTGCATGGTAGTTCTAATTATTGCACAGCCTGCGTGCTCTTGCTCCCTCTCCCCTTCTTTCCTTGGGAGCCAACTCCTTGAAATCTCTTTCAGGGGGTCCACCAGAGAGGTGGGGTTTAAGGATATGTTGCGAGATAGATCTGCATTATAATTTACTGGTCCATAGAAATAAGCATCAAGAGCAGTGATCATCATAAATCAATCAAAAATAAAACTGTATGATACAAAAATGACTCCAATATTGGTCCATTCAGATTAACTGGGAACTATCTGAAGTTCTAATCTTCATAAAATTACTAATTAAAATTTCTGCTGAACACATTTTTCGTTGGTAATCGTTACAACTCTGTATAAGGAGCTGAAAAAATGTTTAGAATGAGGCCACCATTGTTAAAGGTTGCTTATTTGCACAATTCAAGCCTAGACTAGTTTAGGTACACGAATCTGATTTGGTCTATTCCCAGCTATTAATGTGAGAATGTAACACCTCATGACAGTCTTAACAGATGATTATAGTTCTTGAGATATTTTGCAACCATGTATTGGTGCTATTTTGTCTGCTTGAAGGTTTATTTTCATTAGTGCTTTATGGTAGGTAGTTGAACTCTGAATTCAATCTGTATCTTCTGAGAACAATTTGTAGGATAGGGTTTTGATTGTTGATACAAATTAATCCAAGGATGATAAAAATTAAAAATTGTTTACTTGTAGCTATTAGTTTAAAATCCTTTACACGAGCAGTGGTAGCTTTAGTCATGACATATGTATATTTTAGATCTGTGGCTCATATTTGATTCTAGTTAGTGTACTTTAAATGTTTCCCATTTGTGGCTAAAGACCAGAAGTTTTGAATGACTGAGGTTTGCTTATTCGTCAACTGTTGTTGCAGGCTCGTGTTGAAACAGAGAATGTGAGAAGGGAATTCCTTTGCAAATATGCAAAGTCACTAAAGATGGAGAGCAGCTTTGATTCCACCACTGAAAGGGAATGTAGTATTTGTTTCTTCGACTTGCACTTATCTGCTGCAGGCTGTCGGTGTTCACCAGATAGGTTTGCGTGTTTGAATCATGCAAAACAGTTGTGCCCATGTGGTTGGGATGAAAAGTTTTTCCTGTTCCGCTATGATATTGCAGAGTTGAATCTGCTGGTTGATGCTTTGGAAGGTAAATTAAGTGCGATATATAGATGGGCCAGACTTGATCTTGGACTTGCCTTAAGTTCTTGCGTATCTAAAGATAATCCACAAGTTGTGGGGATTATTGGTGCATTTTCGGAGCATCCAGGAGAAAATTTTGCAACCAAGGGAAACTCACAATCTTTAGTA
This sequence comes from Mesembryanthemum crystallinum, assembly GCA_030267885.1. Taxonomy (NCBI): domain Eukaryota; kingdom Viridiplantae; phylum Streptophyta; class Magnoliopsida; order Caryophyllales; family Aizoaceae; genus Mesembryanthemum; species Mesembryanthemum crystallinum. The sequence continues at coordinate 11,699 of BSSO01002009.1, read as the reverse complement.
ACTTCAAAAGGCAAAGACAGTTGTCCAAACATCCCAAGTGATTTGGCATTGGGTGTTGGCAAGATTCCTTCGGTACAATCAGGTAAACTACCTGAAGCTGTACTTGCCCTAGAAGCAACTAAGATCCCGCTAATTAAGCTGAGTCGGAATATCAAACGGAAAATTGAGAAGTCACAGGTCAATAAAGATGGAGTAGAATATTCCGCATATAATGCAAGTGATCCAACACATCAGGTTATTCAAAGAGATATATCATGCAATCGGAGGTCTACCTCACTGGAATCTCAGGTGAAATCATCTTCACGTGGACAAGATGATGTGATTTGCCTTAGTGATGATGAAGATGAGGAGTCAAATAAACCACTTTCTGATGCAGCTAAAGAAAATATCTGTCAAGATTGTCCAGATGTTCCAAAGGTGGTACAGGGTTCTGATCATAAGTTAAATCTATGTGATCTAGCTAATGCAGCCTTGGCTGCTGAAGCCAACTTAAACTTGATGTCTGATGGCCAAAAAGATGACTGTTTGTCTTGCTCAACATCCCCAAAGGATGAGAATGATGTAAAATGTGAAACAGCCGGCCTGTCTGATGAGCAAAATCTTTCTTGCCATCATGGTTCTATTGGTTCTAGTGTTGAGAAAAGGGATCCTGATGCTTCCACTCCAGACAGCTCTGTTCAAAACATAGTTTGTGCGCCCAGTGTAGGACATAGCATTAAGGTGAGGGATGAAAGCCTCATACATAGAAGTGATATGAAGCTATTGGATGACGGAAGAACACTTCCAGGGAGCCCATCATGCAGTCAGAGTAGTGTGGACAAATACCATCATCGCCAGAAAGGTCCACGTATTGCAAAAGTTGTGCGGAGAATCAATTGCAATGTCGAGCCTTTAGAATTTGGGATTGTGATTCCTGGTCGCCTATGGAGTAACAGCCGGGCCATATTCCCTAAAGGTTTGTAGCTTGTATCTTCTTCCAAACTCCACATATCATCCTTCTTTTTTTATTTTCCTCCCTTCTCTTCTACTCTCTTTTTTTCACCAACACTGAATAATTATAATAATAATAATACTAATAATGTTCTTTCTTGTGTATAGGTTTTAAAAGCCGTGTCAGGTACATAAACATTTCAGATCCAACAAACATGTGCAACTACATCTCAGAAATTCTGGATGGAGGGCCTAATGGACCCCTTTTCATGGTAGCGTATCCCAATCTTTGTGTCCTCTTTTCTTCTTTTTTTGGGGGGTGGGTTCTTCAAATAAGCTTGCATATTTGGAAAATTGTATATCTACCCTAAGAAAAGAAAGAAGGCCCTGTCTGCTCTTTGTTCTCTTGCTCTCCTCTCTTTCTCAAATTCCTGTTGCCCATCTCTCTGTATCCTACGCTGTGTCCTGATGATGTCTTGTGACTGCCAAAGTATCTTCATGAATACACAGATAAAAATTGGTTTCTTATACATGCTATTGTCATATTCTTTTACCCTCTATTGCCTCCTAGGCGTAGATTGTAGAATTTATCATCAATATCCTTCAGCTCCGTATGCTAATATCAGATTTCTGGTGAAAAATAAGTACATGTATCGCTTGCTGCTTTTGTATCTTAACATTATTTTACATTACCAGGTGTCTTTAGAGCATTGCCCAAGTGAAGTGTTTGTTCACGTATCGCCTACCAGATGCTGGGAAATGGTCCGTGACAGAGTTAATCAAGAGGTTACTAAGCAGCATAAACTGGGAAGAATGAAACTTCCCCCTCTACAGCCTCCTGGCAGCTTGGATGGACTCGAAATGTTCGGTTTTACTTCCCCAGCTATTGTTCAGGTAGGTACACTTCAAAGTTACCCATTCTTACGTTCTTGGCTTGTAGATGCACTATTGAAACCAGTTTGTCTTTCTCATATAGACATTGGGAATTGGTGATCGATAATGGTCAGTGACCACGTTGAAAAATGATTTTAATCCCTGGATATTTAGGAGTGAGGAAGCTTTCCATATATATTTGATCTAGGGCTAGATCTCCCTGAAAAACACAGTGAAAGAATGAGATCTAACCCTCCATTTATTTTAGTAAATGGAGAGGGAGAGGATCCCTACTCGGCATACTCCTACCTGGTGTTTTGATTGATTTCTCTGTTACAACTTGAAACGGCAACCAGGCATTAAACATTTTAAATGAATATATAAAGTGAGTGTGGTAGCTCTTTTGGCCTGTCAAATTGGAGAACGAATGGGGTAGTACTTCTGATCTTGTTAATTTTGATGTGATCAGTGTTAAGTTGGCATTCATGTTTACTGAACAGTGATCACCATAACTGAATATTGTTTGGGCATGTAGTGTATATGCACCCTCCTATCGCTCAGGGAAATGAATAACCCAGTCAAGTAGGATTTGAGAATATTGTTGTTTTACTCACAAGTTGGTTGCATATATTGGTCTTTTGGTTTCGGAAATTTGAGATGATTATACTTTTCTTGTATCCTTCAAGTCACCCCTTTTGAGAAAGATATGTATTTTAGCGGAACTTGTATACAAACACACCTACATCTACATGGCGCTATCTTCTTCTTTTTTTCTTTTTCTTTTTCTTTCTTTTTTTTTTTTTTTTGTGTGTGTGTGTGTGTGTGTGTGTGTGGCGCTATCTTCTTCTTTTTTTCTTTTTCTTTTTCTTTTTCTTTTTTTTTTGTGTGTGTGTGTGTGTGTTTGTTTGTTTGTTTGTTTGTTCGCCTGTTTCTGTGCTTGCCTAAAATTACATGACAAGTTTTTCTTAAGTTTTTCTTCTTTTGTTCTTTATAACAGGTTATTGAAGCATTGGACAAGAACCGTGTCTGCACCGAGTATTGGAGCTCTCGTCCACTGGCACAGATCTCACACTGCTTTCAACCACGAGGGAACAACCGAAACCCAGAAGAAGCAAATTTAGGAGCTGACACAACACTTCGGAGCCTATTTAAGAAGGCAAACCCAGAAGAATTAAGTTCGCTATTGGAGATATTGGGTAATAACCATAGCCTCGTGACTCGCCTTCTTAATGAAGAGATTGATAATCGATCAAGGTAGTGCAGAACCCAGTCTCAAGGGAGAGGATCTTATGGTGGTGGCTGATGAACTTTTGAGACTGGAGATCTTTATGTTAGATTGATTTGTAAATTCTTATGTCATCATTTTTGTTTTATAGGTTTTTGGTATATTCTCACAATCTAGTTGCAGTAGGGTATAGAAGCTGGAAATTATCCATTGGATAACCCACATTTTTCTTTCCAGTCTTCAGAAAGGAGTTTGAGCTGATACTCCCTTCATTTTCATTTTCTGACCTCATTGTAGGATCGAATTTTAGTTACAGAAGAATTGAAATGAGAAGATTTACATACAAAATAATTTAAAGAAATTTTTTGGTTGACGTCGTTGTGTCGTTACAATTTCTGCACCTCGTTCTACCATTCTTGCGATGGTAACATAATGAGTTGAGCATTTTCTGGAAGTTTTGCCGTCATGAACACAAATATAACTACATTACTGATGGCAAAACACAGCTTCAATCAGTTGATAAAGATGCCTGGAAAGAATGAATTTAACTTCGTTTGACATGGTATAACCTTAAGCGAAATACAATGGGGAGCATCATCTCTATAACTGATGCAACATCTGAACCTTTGCCGAAATATGGTCCACTGAGAAAGTGGTGAATAAGACTATCTATGAACTTACCAAGTTACAATATTTTCACATGAATAAAAAGTTAACTAGTATGACTTGTACAGAAGCCCTAGAGGCTGACTCAAAAGAATTGCAAAAGAATACACGCAGTAATTCAACACCAAAACTCTACAAAACCCTTGGAGACTTCATAAACCTGCAGAGACCAACCCGTGCAAGGTCACGATCCCTATCAAGATGTCTTGATCATTTATGACCGGCAAAAATTGCACAGGCGATGGTGGGGATTCCATCTTCTGCATGGCCTCGACCGCCATTGCATCTGGACCAATGGTCCTAGGATTCCTGCGAATTTAGTAAGGGGGAAGATTTAGAAAATCGGTCTGCAGGGATGTGGTTGTATTTAGCAGGCGGAAAACAAAAGAATCAGTACTAGAGACTTTGAGCAACTAATGCAAGCATACATGCGTGATACATATGAAAAGACAAGGCTTGTAAATTTTGTGCGAAACTGGAGATCCTGCATAAGACTTTGTGCAAAGACCTATCTACTTGCTTATCTTGGACTAGATAAAAATATCACTGTAATGTAATGCGCTTTTCAATGAATTTTCAATATGGTTATAAGTAATGCCTCCTATTGGAATGCAAGGTTTTAATGTTTTGCATGTATGAGCTAGAGTTTTCAAGAATTTAAATACAGGAGAAAAAAGTTTGAGTGGAAAGCTGAAAATCTCTTTAGCCACTGATATTGTATTCAGCTAAAATACCTGAAAAATTTAAGAACATAGTCTGTGATACTGAATAAGAGATTTGCATAAGTTGCCATGATTACTCAGGCTAATCGATTGTTCTAATTATGATTTAGGATTTGAGAATGGAAGTCCTTCACAGTGGTCGACAAGGATAATACAAACAAGTGAAATACACGAACATTTTGCCACAAAAACAGAAAAACAGATTAAACACAGAATAGGCCACGAGCCAAGCATAATATCATACCCTCACTGCCTCTGACGAGGTTCTCACCTTGTCAACAATCAATCCAAGCACTCTCCATTTCCAAATAACACAAAAGCTTTTGCATGCATTCAAAAATTTCTCAAGGTGCTAAACATCCAAGCCTAGCATAAAACTATCTACAGAAGAAGGCTTACCTGTTGCACATCTCTCCAACTGTAAGCTTAAAGATCCCCTCTCCACTAGCTTTAAGTGTGCGTCTCAAATCCCCATCAGTAAAGGTGCCAATTAGATGGTGAGTATCATCAATTACAAGAAGACACCCACATCCTTTACTGCTAAGCTCTACTAGCTGATCCATTATAAGATCTCCTTCCTTGCAGATAGGAAGTTCTCCTTGCTTCTTCATGACATCCTTCACCTACAAAAGCCACAAAACTCAAATTAGTTGGTCAACTACGCTGAAAGATCCCTCCTGCAATAGTGAAATATCTTTCAGTAACCAATTAGATTTCCAAGTGTTTACAGCTGGGAATCCATTTGTAGGGAACTCCGCGCCAAGCTACTTAATCTACCTTTCCAAGAAATTGAGAGATAAGACAGAAAATGTTGTCATTAAAACTCGATGTCAGCTCAAACCACAAATGTCAAGTATTTGAAGAGATGAAAGTATGTCCCCGAAATAAATGAGCATGCTACCAATGAACATGATCAAGCTCTTCTAATACCAAAACACATTCATTCAGATGATCTTCAACTCATAAGCGACCAGTTGCCGCATCATCCCATGTGTTTTTCTCAAGATACAGAGTATAAAATCTCAGTTTTACATACATAATCTTGAAGAAGAACACAAGATTGTCACTATTGTATACTCAAAAACCAGAAAGGAGATCAATTTGTACAAGTCGTGACGCATATCCTACCCTGCTATCATACATTAAAACCTCAATAATGCAAGCTGAAATTGACTTGTTACCAGCAACAACAATAATATACATTAAACATCAAACCCAGTCAAGCAAAATCCAAGCCACAATCTAACCCTATATCAAAATGCACTTTTATACTATATCCACTCTAAAGATGATTAAAAAATCCACCACCGTAACACAATCAAAACAACAAAAGCACAAAACACACCCTTTAAGGAAGCAACTCCTCATAAACACAAAACTAACCAAAATCTGAAATTCAAAATGCAATGTAACATCACAAACCTTGAAAATGAGGCTTTTCCCAATCTTCCCAGCTGGGTGATTCGCGGCATACTCCTCTTTCGTCAAATTCCTCGCCCCCATCAACGCGATCGCCACCGTATCCCCAAACACCATCTGAATAGCCGTGGATGTGACCGGAGCGAGATCAAAGGGGCACAATTCTCTCTCTAGAGGCAAATGCAAGTTCATATCACAAAAACCCATCAAATTATTCGTCTCACTCGACGTGATCCCAACCAAATAAGCCCCTTTAGCCTTAGCACAAGGGGCCAATTTGATGAGCTCCTCGCTATTCCCCGACTTGCTGAAGAACACAACGACGTCGTTTCTCGAGAGAATGCCGATGTCACCGTGAAGTGCATCGACAGGAGAGAGAAACCCAGCTCGGATTCCGAGAGAAATCAAGGTTTGCGAGATTTTCTGGGCGACAAAACCGGATTTTCCAACACCGGTGAAGAAGATTGTGCCGGTGGAATTGAGGAGGATTTGGGTGAATTTGAGGGTTTGTGATAAATCTAGGTTTTGGAAGAAGTGATTGAGGTAGCGTTGCTGGGATTTGAAGAGGTTTAAGAGGGTGGTTTCGTCGAGTTTTTGCCGGTGTTGGGAAACCAGATCTGAGCTTGGTGGCAGAGAACCCATTGTTGTTCTTGTTTCTTCTTCTTCTTGTTCTTCAACTCTGTGAGAGATTTGTGGGATTTTGGGAGATTTTGCAGGGATGATTGATTGAAGATTGGTGGGAGTAGGTAATTCAATTGTTGATTCTGGGAAATTTCCCGCTTTGGGGGAGGGTTGATTCTGTTAATGCTGATTTGATAAAATTCACTAAAAACAGAGCATCAATCTATTGTGTGTGTTTTTTTTTGTCATTGTGAGGGCCCGGGAAGGGGGGTGTCGGTGGATAGAGAAACGCAAATTATTTAGCTTCACTTGGGCGCCATGGAGATGGAGCTAGCTGTACCCATCGGCGCGTGTATCATGTGTCGGCGCGTGTCATGTGTGTATTACATGTGTCGGTGCTTTGATGGTGCGTGTAGTGCATATGTCGGCATTTATATTATATGTGTCAACGCGTGTGATGGTGCGTGTATTGCATGTGTTGCATGTGTATCACATGACGCATCGCTCACTCCTCCCACCTGGTGTGGGAAGGAGGATGGCCTCTTATGCCTCACCCAGTGCAGGCATAGAGATGGTTTCGGGTTATGCTTTATGCCAGGTTATCGTGCCTTGAGGTTGTAGAGGCACGACCCAAGGCCCAACAACCGTGCTTCGTGTCATGTTGTGTCGTGTCGTGTTGTCTCAGCCAAATGACAGACACGACGGGCCATGACTAAACTATTTTTTAGTATATTTTTAATTAGTTTTGGGGTCGATCATTATGTGATTGTCATGCTACAAGTTTTCCCAAAATTCGAGTCAGATACCATATGTGAGTCGTGGTCCGTGGCCATGTCAGGTCGTGCTAAAAGCGAGTCAAGTCATGCCGTGCATCGAATAGACCTAGTGTTGCCTTAGGCGTGACTGGCTAAGAAGGGAGCTCACAACGACGAGCAACCACGACGAATCGGCGATTGGTGATGTTACAAAGTCTAGGATAGCACTGTGTGGATGTATCACATATGGAAGCACGTGTTAAGACGCGTATTTCAAATATATTAGCATGTGTGATGCATGAACCGGCAACGCGTACGCACGCCAAATGAATGCATGTCATCCACAAAGCAACAAGTAATAATATGATTAAGAAATTAATAGTTTATTTCGACCCTTGACTCTTAAAAAGATGAATACAAATAAGTTTTTTAAGCGTATTGTGTGTTTTTGGTTACTTCGCATATAAGAGGAGTACTATAGTACGGTAGATTTTGTTTAGTAAAAGGCGATCTAAAATACAACCAATCATCAAAAATATTGTACTTCACTAAAGGAAGTAATATCCAATATGCAATGACAAATTAACGTAAATCATTCTGAAACTCTCCTCACTTTAAGGCAAAAGAAAATCACCTCTTTTCTCTTCCTTCTTTTACTAACGTTGACGTAAATTTGTATTTTTCTTAAAAAAAAAAAATTATCTACATCTTAATTTTATCTGCCCATAACAATTTTGTCCACACTTTTCACACGACCATCTTGCTTACTTTTCTTTTCTTTTCTTTTTTCTTTTGGTTTGGTTAAGTTTGATTTCATTTAATTTATTTTGTTAATTATATTTTGGCTTTTAACAAAGTAAATATACGTTGTTCACACTTTATATACATAGACTAAAAAAAAGAAGTTAGGACTTAAAATACATATAACTATTCAAGTTCCTAAAAAATGTGGACGTTTACAATTTAACCAATTAGACCTTTTAGTTGAAGGTTAAAATAAATACATGTTGAATTTTAACCTGAAATAAATATAATGTCGTTCAAGTAAAATAAACCTGAATAACTAAAAAGACAAAAACCAAGGCAAAATTTATTGTCGAGAAAGTGAAAATATACTTTTTTGCATTTGGATAACATAAAGTATTATATATCCTTTTATTAGTTTGTGTCATTGGAATATTGATTTTTTTTTTTTTTAAAGAATACTAAACTCATACTCCTTTTGTTCCATTTTGAATTTGAAGTTTTGTCATTTTGAGATCAGTTTGTTAGTAAACTTTGGCCATTATTTTTTAGTTTTATTTTGATGAAACTTATAGTACTCCCTCCGACTCACAATCTCCTACCCATTTACTATTGGGCACATAAGTTAAGAAAACAGCTAAAAGACTAAAATAGCCCCAATCCCTATCCCCCACCCAATCTCTCATTCACTAATTCCTACTCTTTAATCTCTCTCCTTCTCACATGAATCAAGCATATGTTACAGACCACCCACCCCACCGGCGGCATCACTTCTTCCCCAACCACCCAATCCAGGCTTCGGCACTTCGCCCCCAACAACCCAACCCAAGCTCCAACCCTTTGCCCCCAACCGCCGATGTCGTTCAACTCGCCGCCGCCACGAGCTACGACATGGAGTTACTTCTCTCCCCTCTTTCTTCTCTCCTCTTTCTTCATTGGAAACCCAGATCTTGCCTGTGCGGAGTTCAGATCTGGTTTGAATTCATTATTTTTGTGTTCAAATTTGAGTTTAATTTTTAATTGATAGTTTGATCGTTTTGGTGGGTGTGGCTCAGGGCGGGGGTGGATGGGTGGGTTCAGATCAATTCTGGCATTCAGGAGGGGGTTAGTGGTTTTAGGTGGGACTCGATTGGTGGTGGGTTTCGAGAAGGGTGGTGGGTTGGTTCAGGTGGGTGGGTCGTGCACTTCGGGAAGAGTTGGGTGGGTTCAGGGGTGGCGGTTCTACGGGTGGCTCAAGGAGGGAGGTGCCAAGGTGGGTGAGGCAGGGGAGTGAAACTCTGAACAGGGGAAAGGAGAGGTGGATGGAGGAGAGAGAAACTGTGGGAGGTGTTGGTGAAAGGGCAAAATTGTAAGTTTTTGGTGAAATATAGTTCCAAAATAGAAATGGGTAGGAGATTGTGAGTTGTGCCAAATTGGCAAATTGGTAGGAGATCGTGAGTCGAAGGGAGTACTTCAGTTATTTGCTCTTTCATAGAAAATAAGATTTGTGCGGACATGGGCATAAAATTTTCATATTAACCCCGAGCATGGGCATGGGTACAAACTAGTAAATACTTAATTATTATTCTTTGATTGAAAGTGATTATTCTTTAAAATTTATTTAGATACACAAGCCAATTTATATTTGATACATCACTCTATTTGTGCTAAGGATCTTCTCTACCTTCAAAAGTTTTTCAAAATATACTACATGTAAACAAAGAAAATATAAATTTCCATTATTATAAAAAGTATCATATCGCTTCAAAAATTTCAGCACTAGATTACATGTTGTACGTAAGTATTATTTGTTGTGAAAAATAAAAAGTAAAAATTAGAGGAAAAAGGACAAGCTAACTATAAACTAGAGATTATATTAGAGAAAATGTAAGATAATTTCATAAGCAGCATACATATTTTATTTATATAATTCATGAATAAATTATATATTCTTATTTATTAAAAAAAATTATTAAAATATTAAATTAATCGCGCAATACACGAAATGCACTAGTTTTTATATTATTGAAAATTCTTTGGAGTGTCCGTAAATGTTGATATAATGTTCATGGTACCCACTCTTTTTGACTTGTGCATGTAGTACCCCTGAACTTTCAACTAATGTCCAAAATACCCACCTTTACTCATGGCAATATATTGTTGTTATCATTTTTGTTATTTACTCTTCCTCTCTCAAACCCAAACAACAAAAAGACTATATTACGCTCCAATTTCTCAATACAACCAATAATCCAATTGCAAAAAAAGAAAAAAAGAAAGATACCCATCCACTCTCATACAAAATAGGAGGGTAATCTAATCTTTTCGCTATTTTGGTTAGAGAGAGGAAGCGTAAACGACAAATATTAATGATAATATCTTGTCATTAGTAAAAGTGGGTATTTTGGACATTAGTTGAAAGTTCAGAGGTTACATACGCAAGTTAAAAATAATGAGTATTACATGCATTACATCAAAATTTAGGGACACCCTTAAAAATTTTCCTTTATATTATTAATATCACCAGCTCTACAATTATTTTAATAAAGTATTCCCTTCTTTGTATCAGAACCAATAATATGAGCATCAAGCACAAAACCACTAGTATCATAATCAAAGTGATAGTTTCATTCTGATGTATATATAGACTTGCAGCTGCAGTATTTGTCTTATTTTTCTGAGGGCTTTAAATTGGGAGGATAAAATAGAGGGTGAATTGATAAAATTAAAGTGTAAAAATAAATGGTGGAGGTGGTGGACTGGTGGTGGGGATAAATTATGGTGGGAGGGGGAAGATAAGAAGGGATGAATGGGAGAATTTCTTATCTGTGTCCGGTAATCATCCCCCCTATAACCTTTCTCCTACACCTTCTATCATCTACGGCTATCACAACCTCTACCCTTGATTTCTCCATTGCCCCCTAATTTATCGCAATGCTTATAAGGTGCATTCGGGAGTAAAAATTAAAGGTACACCTGAATCACATAAGTATATTGAATCTGATGCACTTATATTTTAGACTCGAAAACATACTAAGTATAATTTAGAAAAATTTGTTAGAAACCACCTTTTAAAATATGACTTTTTTATGCAGCCACCTTGTATGATTTTTTTTTACAAAACCACCTTATAAAATATTTCCGATTAAATCTAGCCACCTTAACCTCTTTTTCGGCGAAAAAATAAAGTGAACTGACCTAGTTACCCTTATATTTTACCACTTTTGTAAATTAAATGAACCACATGCAAGTCATATGAGGGTGGTTTGGTCAGTTCACTTTATTTTTTGGCTGGAAAAGAGGTTATGGTGGTTGGATTTGATCGGAATTATTTTATAAGGTGGTTTTGCTTAAAAAAAATTATATAAGGCGGCTGCATAAAAAAAATCATATTTTATAAGGTGGTTTCTGACAAATTTTTCTATAATTTATGAATCATTTCCTCTATTTCAAGCACCCCGTATTCTTCCAAGCCTATATCTCTAATGTATAGAATACACTAGGTGTACACAAGTTTCTCTACTTGTACTCCTAAACACTAAAAAAAAAGTCCTTCTCCAGGCCCATATAACATTTTGTCTTCCACTACAACAAGCCCAAACTCCATGTCATTAGGCCCAGTAGACCTCTTGCTAACACTTTCTGTGCCTATAAATAAACACGCCCGGGAGGTCAACTTTAGCCAAACTTCACTCCATTTTCTTTTCTACTTCTCCTTCACCCCACATTATATTGAAAGCTATTTCACTTTTTTTTTTTTTTTTT